>JANHFX010029834.1:0-53524 GCA_027560015.1 Chloroceryle amazona
TTTCCTCCTCCCTCCTCCTTTCCTCCTCCCTCCTCCTTTCCTCCTCCTCTCCCCCCCCCCTCCTCCCCCGCCAGCCTCTCTGCCTCAGCCTCGCCCTCCGCGCTCTCCGCATCACTGCAAGAGAAGCCGGGCGGGACGGTGAGGGGGGAGCGGTGCACGCCGAGCTCGGGAGGCAGCAGCAGGGAACAGTGCTGGGGCTACCCCGCTGGCAAGGCCACAGTCCTGTCCCTGCTGCCGCGGGGGGCTCGGCCGCGCGCGGGGTGGCGCGGTCCCCGCCCGCACCTCCCGTGGGCGCTCCTCCCGCGGCTGCGGCGCTGCCGGCGGCCCTGTCGCGGCGCAGGGGCCGCTGCCCTCCGCCTTCCGACCTGGCGCCGGCTTCCCGGGGCCTCTGACAGGAGCCGGGGAGCGCACCCCTATGCCGCCCCTGCGGGTGGGGCCGTGGGTGGGGCCGTGCGCAGCTGCGGGGCCCTGCAGCAGCCGAGGGGACCCCGGTGCAGCAGCTGGTATCGCCGCGGCTTCGTCTGTCCTCCTGCCTCTGCCCGTCGTCACTTGCAGAGCAGTAACAAAAGGGGTTCACGAGTGGTGACGGGAGCCCCGGGGAACGGCCCGCCGTGCAGCGCCGTTAAACACGGTTCATAAACATTTCCATACACAAGATCTCCATTCCCAGCGGTGCTCCCAGGGGCTGGTGTTTCCTGAACACCTACAGAGCAGCCATCGTGCCGGTTACCGAGTTAGCAGGAGGCTACCTGTGGTTACTTGCAAGCTGAGTTCTGACGAATAAAGGCTGGACAGTCTTCAGCATTCCATAGTCCCCCTCAATAGAACAAACACCCCTGCACGTCTTAGACAAGAGGGGATGCTGGAGGTGACCATCTGGGAAGTCTTATGCTTGGTCCAGAGTAAAACAATGGACAAATGCTGAAGAAAAAAAAAGTGAACAAGTGCCCCTGAGCTACAGGCAGTGTGGGCACATGAGGCTGGATGAACTTGTTGCTGATTTTGACCCAATGGAGCACAGTGACTGTGTCAGCGAGGGAAGAGGCGTCCTGTGCACTCTTGACAAATAGTTTCAGGTTGCCTTAGGTATAGGCAGGTCATGTGTATCAGAAGCTAATTAAAAATGGAACCAGCAGGTGATGCGGAGCAATACCAGAATGTAGCCCTGGGCTAAAATCTCTGTGACAGAGGTCTTCGCCTGGAGAGGTGCTCAGGGATGGCAGCAATCAGTGCTCCCCATGTGTGATAACATCACCAAGAATTTGTGACAATATGGCTTAGGAGTCCACAAGGAGTGCGAAAAGGGAGGGGTCTAATTAGGCATAGACTTATACGCTTACAACATTTGACCTTCCTTTGGTATTAGTATTGAATTAAACAATCGGTTCCCAGATCACTGAGAAGCTCCAAAATATCTTCTCTCACCTAACAGTTAAATATTTTTTGAGGAATCCATATAGAAATGTTACGAATGCACTGACTGGTGCATGCACTAAACCTTTGGTGGGCTGAGGTTTGGAAGCATCTGGATGTCCATCCACCTGTGGGTTTAGGTCCTGCCTTTCCAGAGCTCCCGAGCAGATCGAGGAATGTCCGAGTTCCAACCACTGCTTTGAAATTCCTGCTCCTGTAAAGGGACACAGTGCCCAGTTCCCAGCTGCAAGATGTGTTAATGGGCCAAGCCCAGGAAACTCCACGCAAATTAAATTTACCATTTGCCATGAAATGTAACGTTGTTGCAAACCCAGGATAGAATAAAGAGGTAATGCAAAGGCAATGGGAGATGCTCGGGCTCTGGAGATCTGAAAGACAAGCCCTGCAGGGGAAGCAGGTCATTGATACTTATTTCTCAGGGGATGTTTTCACTGGAGCAGTTTTGAAGGAAATCTGATGGTGTTTGTGAACAGGAATGAGTCAACAGTGTGATATGGCTTTAAAAAGGCCCCCGCACAACCAAACAGAAGTGGTTTAGTCTCCAAGTGCAAAAACCATCATCTGAGAGAGGCAGATCTCACGACTGCTCTGCTGAAGTTCCAATGCAAATCAGATTTGGAACCCTAATTTTGAAAATGCGCACATAATTTGAAGCAGAGATGCCCAAAGTACATGGTGAGTGTTTGCAGAAAAAAAATCTTTGCTGCTCATTCCTTCTGTTGGTTTGGGTTGGTTTTTTTTTTGCCTACGAACAGTCTTCTGTTTGTTGGCTAAATCAAGTTGGTTTTGAAAGCTGAGTACTGGGAAGCTAAAGTTCACTAGAGGTTCAGGGAACTTAAATAAGTGCGAGGAAGAATAATCCTTCTCTTCCATTCCTTTTCTTTCTGAATAAAACCCTTGAACGGAGAAACTGGGGGAAGAGCAGCAGCCGTTCTTGCAGGGCATGTGTGCCCAGGGACCACACCCCTCTCCCTTATCGCCAGCTCACCCAGAGGCTCCCACTCGCTGGCCTGCTCCTCCCTGCTCTCCTGTTCGCAGGTTGCTCGCTGCTGGCCCCCTCCCCCTCACTCTAAATCAATCCCCAACCTTTTCAGCCCCAACCTTTTCCCACCCATCCCAGTAAGAGTGATCAAACGGGCCTGTCAATCCCTTTGGAGAGCTCCTGCTGAGGAACATATTTAGGAAATAAAGGCATATGCTGTAGAAAACTGAGCAGAAACAGGCACATCCTTTCAAAGGAAAAAATTATACAGGTTTTGAGTGGGCTGAGCTTGTGGGAGGAAGGAAGTGTGATACATGGAGAAAGAGCCACGCTAAATCTGGTCTATGCCTCAGGCTGCTGGTTTATTGCCAGACTCATTACCTGGTGTGTTTATTCCTGATGACTGCAGAATTTAAACCCGATAAACAAATTTTGCTCTTCCATTAATAATATCCATTTATAATTAGTCATAATGTAAAAATAATTACACTTAAACAACAATAATTTCATTTAATAGCAACAACCTCCCTTACATTTGAAGTATGTTATTTAAATGCTTTAATCAATCATTCAAAGTCTGCAAAATGTCAGGATGCAGATTCCTGGGCCCGGAATGAGTCAGGATCATATGAAGAAAATAACGTGTGAATTTTTCATTAAATCAGTATTACGCACATGGGAGCCAGATAAAGATTGCTGAGATAATTGTGAAGCTGGCATTTACTAGCTTTCTAGTGTCAACTTTTTGCATTCCAAGTAAGGACTTTCTTATCTGAATACATGGAAAGGGTTCGTTGATGGTGCTTTCTAAGGGTTCCCTAATGCTGTTTTTATTGGGCAAAGTTTTAAGAAAAGATCAGTTGTCTCGTTTACTCTTGGAGCTGCTGCTGTGGTGCATCACTGTCACGATTTAAGCCTGAACCTTCCCTTTACACCTGTCACCAGAGCTGCAAAGGTAGGAGTGTCATTGCTCAGCAGGAAAGGTTCTGCCTTCCAATTCCTGAGGCGAGGGATCAGCTGCTGGGACTCAAGAGACAAGGTTAGGGAGGAAGGCCTGTCTGGATTTTCTTAAATAATGCTGCAAGGAAAAAACAGCAGGCAAAGCAGACTACCTGCCCATAGCTTTATTGTTGGGCTTGTTTCACAGGTGTAATAAAGCCTACCCAGATCTCACCTGAGGTTTCCAGACTGCTTCCTCTAGTAGCCTTCCTTCTTAGGTCTTCCTGACTGCTTGGTGGTGGTGAAGACACCTCAGTACATGCAACAGCCTGTGGTGCTGAGTCTGGGCTTCTGCCTTCTCTTTTACTGCAATGTGTCCAAGTCATCTTCTCCACATGGGTCTTCCTGTCCCAGCTTTCCTCCACAGGGACAGTTGTGACCTCTGAATTCCCAGACTGTTGCCCTCCCCAGCCCAAAGGAGGCAGGGGCAGAAACAGGACTGCACTTCAGCCCCTAAGCCTCTGTCTTTCTGAGGAGAGGAGACATGCCGCAGCACCCCAAGGAGGCAAGCTGCTGCCTGTGGCACATCTCTCTGCAGCCCACTCCTGGTACCGTGTTTATTTAAGGCAGAAACCTCCTGGGAATGCATCTGTGGTAAGAAGGTTGGATTTGGCTTTCTTGCTGTGGGCACAAGCTACCTTTGGGATCTGGCTCAAGATCATCACTCCCTGAGGGAACAGCAAACAACTGTCCCCAGCACTGCTCTCCCAGCCTTACTTTGTCTTCCAGCTTTATTCGCCTGAGGTTTCGTTCTTCTGCTGCCAAGCCTGGAGATTTTCCTTCCCCTTCCCCTTTTGAAGGGATCATAGCCTGACAGGCCCTTCCCTGCCTGAATGGCTGACACCCACCATCCCCAGGCACCCTGCCTCGTGCTGTCCCCCCTACTGCAATAGGTGACTCTGAGAGCAAGGGGTTAAACCTTCCTCCCACCAAAGCTTCGAGGAAGGAGGATGCAGACGCAGCTCCCCCAGGGCAGCTCCCTACTGCAACAGCATATATCTGGGACATTTTAATAGATGGAGGCGGAGGGGTAGGGGATAAACCTTTCCTGAAATACACTGTGGAGGACACCGAGCAGCCAGAAGGAGCTCGAGGCTGACTCCCCAGCCCCAGTTTCGTGAGTTGTTCTCATGCTGTAATATCCTCCTTTAAAGCAGCTTCAAGAGCCCCAAATGATATTAAAGATCTAAAGGGCACCAAGAGACAGACTATATCCTTGCCCTGAAGCCTCTCCATCCTGCCTTACACTGAAGCAGGCACAGCTCATCCCTCCTGCAGGGGCCAGAGCTCTGCCCCCGCAGTCCAGGCTGTCACCTGCCAGCACACTGGGGCCAAAACTTTGGCCTTTCCCCAAAGCAATAGACCTCCCCAGGGGGTAACAGGGAGGGAGGAAAAGGGAGAGAGAGGAGAAGGGTAAAGGGAAGAGGCAGGTGCCAGGGGCTGGGGCACCAGTCAGGGAGGGAAGCAGTGGGGGCACCAAGTTTGCTGGATCAGTTGGAAACCATCTTCAGACCATTGAGGGCTATCTAGAGGCTCTCGCACATTTGCAAGTTTTTTTCCCTCCTCAGGGGTGCATGAGTGGCCAAAAGCAGGTGGAGAGAGACCAAGGCATCAGCCATCCCACCTGTGCGCGAGGCACCCTCTCCCCATTTCACCCTCTCCCTTCCCCTGTCTCCCAGCTTCACCAGTGCTGCCCTCACAGAGCTAATCATCAGGGTGGGCAATTTTGCCACTTGAAGCAACCTGCTGCCCTAAGCACCTGCCTGCTTGGCTGCCACCCGTGTCCTGCCTCAGAGGCTGATGCAAAGGGAAAATAAAGCTCCCAAGGCAGGCATGTAGCTTGAAGACCAACTGAGATACCCAGTAAGCAGAGCTTCAGCCCTCATCATCTCACGTGAGGCAAGGTAACTTGCTCAGAAGCTATGGTCATGTCAGTAAGTAGTACAGCCAGAGAGCCTTCTCGGACCAAACCAGTTGGCACTAGCAACCCACCACTTGTGCTGTACTTGTTTGGGGTAGGGTTGGTTGCTTCACTCCAGTTCCTCTCTGGTCCTGGAAACTGGCAGCCTCTGGGCAGACTGGGAGCAGTAGGTGCATTCCCACAGCCCATCTTCCAGCCGGGCTTTGGCCAAACTCTCCAGTGTGTGATGAGGAGGGACCATCAGGGCATTCACTATGAAAGCTGCATCACTTATCCAAGCAAGGACCTGCTAAGGTGCCCACTTACAGCTGGTGTTCACACATTGCATATTTCACTTGGAATGCATCCAGAGAAATTACAAAATGGCACAGGCAAGGCAACCATCAAATACGCAGAGCACGCTCTCTATAGATGCTGCCAATTAATGACATAAGCCACATCACAAAGCTGCATAAGCATCCAAGGGAGCAAAATATGCAACAAACTCTGCACGGACTGAGAGCTGGCTCTTGTCAAAGGAGTTTCTGCATCCCTCCCAAGCCTGTTTCATCATTGGCTTCACAGGGGAACTCAGCAACTGAAATCTCATCATGTTTTGCACACCAAATGTTGATGTAAAGCAAAAATTATTAGTTGAGGGACAAATTTTCCTTTCAGTTGGTTCCTGTAGTTTTGCAGGAGTAAATAGGTATAACTGAGCAGAAGTAAAAGTCTGGCCAAGAAAATCTTCCAAGTCTTAGACTCTTTGGAGACAGGCACAAGAATTTTCTCTCACTCAGCAATCTGATGCTCCTTCTTGACAGCTGAATCATGTTAAAATGTATCTTCAGAAACATAACTGGGATAACTCTTCACTGTTCACCAGCAAGACTGCTAAGCAGAGGCTGGCCAGGAGAGTGAGCCTGCTGCCTCAGACCCCAAGAACAGCTCAGTGGCCTGATGGCAAAAGTCTTCAATTGGTTGGCAAGGTGAAGGATCCATCTGGGTACACACAGCATCCTTGTGGGTAGAATTGCTGCTAGAGGTCAAGGGCTGCTGTTGGTACTGGCACTGCCCCAAGCCGGGCAGGATGGTGGCTCTTTAGCCGAGTTGGGGCAGGGCCATGAAGGAGACTGTGGCTGAGGGGAGGTATTGAAATTGCATCTGCAGAGTGTAAAATAGGATTTTGTGGCATGGTGGGCAGGAGGGCAGGCTGGAAGGAGAGCTGTGGGGAAACAAGACCTTCTGGTTAATGGCAAAGTGTTTCCCTATAGACCTGCTGGTCATTAAATGAGCATCTTCAGCTTTCTGAAGGGCCCATGTTCAACCACCAGGCAAAGTCTACTGTCACCTGAGTCCCTAAACAGATCTGATTCCTGCTGTAGGAGAAGACACTTGTTTCTGAGACACAAATGTTGTGCTGCAGAGGACAAAATGTTCCCAGCAGGCACATTATCTCACCGCTGCCCTCTCTGAGCTGTCCCATCTGTCTGCTGGAGCAGCTGATGAAGGCTCCCTGGCCAGCCCTCTGCAGCCAGTCCTGGGTAGCCAAAATTGAATTTGATGCCAAACATCCTCAGGGTAAAACCTGGACCACTTCAGGCTGCCTTGGGGCTTTTCTGTGCACTTCAGCAAGGGTCCCATCACCAATGCCTGCACAACAAGCTCAGCTCCTATTTCCAGCATCCGCTCTGCAAGCAAAAGCTCAAGTGGGAAGAAACTGGACAGTCACCATTGTCTGTGGGTTCATCTGCACTGAGAAAAAGGTATGTTGTGCCCTCCCACCATACCTGGTGAAAACAAGGCAGTGCCTTGCTTCCACTTGCGATAAGAGAGTTATGGAGACAGGCAAAGTAATGCACGAAAAGACTACAGAAAGCCTTGTCTTCTTTAGGATTTTACCCCCATTCACATTAATGTTGAGCTATGAACATAGTTTTCTTTATTTGCCAAGCTCACTGTCAGCGTCACTCTGCTATACAGACCATTTGTAAGATGTTTACTGAGGAAATAAATCTTTTTTTTTTTTTTTCTCATGAAAGTTAAGAGGCCTCTTGGAATGAAGGCAAGTGCAGATATTCTACATTCACAGATTTCTGTTGCAAATAGAAATTAGTCTAGAAATAGGCAAGCTGTAAAGCACTATGTTGGACTCTTGCCAGCCTTGTGACGGCATCATCCCATGGACTTCCGTGAGCTGCTGCGCACTGCCCCTGCTGTGGGATCAGCATCAGGGTTCAGTGGTTCTCAATAACTCTTCAGCAGCTGAACAGGCACAAGGAGGAAAACCGACGTCATTCCAGCAAATCATCTTCACCCAGGAGAGCTCAGGGCACGGTATAAAAGGCAGCCTGTGTGCATTTCCAGATTACAGATTATGTCCTTCTCTCAGTTGTGTTATTTTCATGCCAGGGAACCAACCTCTGATCATCTTGGTGCCTTTCTCACTGATTTACACAGGTATCTGCAATGGGCAATTCAGGCCTGCGGTGCAGGAGGCCTCTGGGGTAAGGTCTGCTCCACTGAGACGACGGTTGAATGCGAGACCATAAATCCTCAAATAAAGTCCCCATGGGCCGACTGCTGTCTTTAGTTAGGGCACTGCAGTCCCACACCTACCGCTTGACAGAACTCAGCACACTGGTAATATTTCCTGGAGAATATTAGGAGAGAAAAAGAAGAAATATCGATGTGTTATTTTCTGCTATAAATAGGTTCAGCTCCTCTCATTTGGATCCTTGCCTGATGATGCCCACAGAAAAAGTTGTCCCACTGGCAGGCCAGCAGCCCTGAGCAATTTCAGTGATGATCCAGAGAGATTGCATCAAGAGGTGGAAAATATGTGAAATATATTATGTTGCCAGCCCAGTCGTTGCCTCAGCTTCGATGAAAGTGCATTGGTGTAATTGGGAGCGTTGGCAGACGAGCTGGAGTTAATCACACGGGTGAAGGGGGGTGGGAATGTGAGATGTCACCGTCTGCTTGCTCTGACAGAGATTTCCAGCCCCACAGTAGTGCTGGTAGAAACATGTGCCTGTGCTTTATCCCTCTCCATTCATTGTCTGCTGCGTTTGCTACCTTCAGCAGTGCTGGCACCACTGGCCCTGTCTGAAAGGATCCCCAATTCCAGCAGAAGGGGAGCAAGCTACTGCTGGGGAGATGAGTCTTAAACTGCTCCAGACATCTGCAGAGGAAATGCTAAGCCTTGAAATTGGGATTTGACAGTATTTTTTAGTACTGGGGGTTCTGGCAATGGCTAAACACCTGCTTCATGTAGGGACACAGTTTGGGTCCCCTGCATAACCCCCAGGTCTGCCTCTTCCTTTGCCCTTCCACCTCACAGCTTTGGTACAAGGTTCATGGGTACCAAAAGGCTGTTAAAGCTCAGTCCCTCCTTGTACACTCAGCTACAAGCCTGCAAGGTATTTCTGCTCCTGTTTTCCTTTGTGTATCTTTGTGGAAGAGGAGGGATAATGTAGACAAATAATACCAAGGCATGTATTCATTAGGTCTGAACCTTACCTGCTCTAAGTGGAGGCATGCTGTCTTACATTGTCTAGCAATGTGAATCTTGGGGTTTTTTAGCTTCTTTTAAGGTTATTTATTAAGAAGAAACAAGGAGAGGCAGTGGTGAGTGACCAAAGGGCACTCTACTCCAGCTAACACTGGCATTGAACAAAGGGGTCTGCTGCAGCAGCATTCATTGGCAGGGCAGAAGTAAAGAGCAGCAGCAGTCTCCCACGCAGCTTGGGTAATGACAGGGTGGCAGCCAGGATCATTGTCTTATATATTAACTAAGAAAGCAGCGACCTTCTGGATTTGCTGCACTAATTGCCATGTTGCAGTGTACAGAGAATGCTTCTCTCCACACCCCACTGTTTCTCTCGGCTCCCCATTTTTGTCCCTTTCACTGTCACTGTGTTTATCAGCATGTAGTGCAATAACTTATATTTCAAATTAGATCATTTATACACACAAACTCTCTTTCCTCTTCATGAATTCCTGCTTCCTCGCACCACAGGCTGGCAAGAGCCAGTGCGTATAGACTCTTCTGGAAACTAGTCCAATCCCATAAAGTCCCTACTGAACTCAACAAAGCCTAAATCAACAAGTGTCATCTATTTCCTGAGGTCAAACATTTCAGTTTTATTTTAAGCCAGTGAAAAGAAACTAGAGGAAAAAAAAAGCTGGTTAGATACTTTCCAATCTGTGGCTAGTGGCTCACTGGAGAACCCATCTGGAAAGCTGGGCTCAGTGGGAGCCAGCAACCATGCCACTGAAATACACAGCTTATAATTTCAGTTCTATTGTCAACTGTGACCAAAAGATGTTCCGTTTCCACAGCCTAACCACATTTGGGAATGATTTGGCTTGGTGTGCTTCAAGCTGGAGGATCCACAGAGTAATTACTAAGTGAGGAGCTGATCATCTTTGTTTTGTCACTAGACTTCAGTGCAGTGACTGAGATCTGAATCATACTGACGCTGAACTCCTTCTATATGACAGAGCAAATGCAATCAAAACCCATGGCTGTCGGTCTTTTCTGATCTTGGACTAAGTAATTGATTTTTAGCTCGGTTTCCCATGGTAACAGGGATTTCTGATCACCAGCTGCACGTTGGCCCTAATAGCTTTCAAATCTACTGCTTCATTTCAGCCAAATGCGATGGCAAGGTTGAGATCTGAAGGATAATTAAGTTCCTACAAGTTTTCTGAAAACAGGATGTGTGTGGCAGAACCTATCAGTGCCATCTCAGTTCCTTCAATGCTGATGGAAATTCAGTGGCTTCATATTGGAGACCAGGGACTCCTCCAAGGGAAAAGGTCTTGGAAGCACATTAACTAGGGGAAAGCTTCATGTGGGGCTTGCAAGCACCCACGGGATGCAAATCCACAGGAAATCAGGCTTCCTTCATGCCGAGTGTTCTTAGAACAACTTGCTATTTTAAGGGAGTGCAATGGGTGCTCAATAACAAATCAGTATAAAATTAGGACTCTGTATGAGGGTCCCTAGCAGAAATCCCTGGTAAAAAAACTCCAGTAATTTGCAAAAGTTGGTAGCTGTTGAGCATCAGGGGACAATGAATCCTACTAGTGAAATAGAATGTAAATCAGGAAAACATCTTTGCGCAAATATTGTTCCTTTCTCCGGTCAGCCAGATCAAAACAACTACTAAAAATTAATTTAATTTGACTTCAGGGAGTCTGCAAGATTTCCCTCAAACACAATTCAAGGGGGAAGGCGGCAGGCCGAGGGTAGCTGTGCATTAGCTCTGAGATATATCCATGCACTGCAAGCACCTGCTGAGCTGTCAGCCCTGAGCGCACTGCTTGCTACATCAGATCTGGCTGGAGTATCCCCGTAGCTGCAGGCTGAATAGCTGGTGTAGGCTGTGGTCTAGGGCCCATCTTCAGCTCCGGTACTGGAGATGATGGGAGCATCTCTTGCTGTGCATTAACTACCCCTGCACAGCACAGACAGTGCTGAGCTTCTGCTGCATCCTTGCTAGGCACCGCGGGGTCACACTACCTCACAACTGAGATGGCAACTGCCCTGAGTGGCTTGAGCCCGAGTCAGAAAACAGGAGACCCTGACATCAGGGAGATGTGGATGAAGGAAAAGCATGGTCAGGCTTATCAGTGTATGACAGGTTGCTTCACCCCAGGGGATGGGGCAAGGGCTGCTGCTTGGGAGGATGGGAGGCCCCGCACTGTTGTACTGGGGTGGTGGAAAAAAAGGGTGGTTGTCAGAGAAACATTTGGTTGAGTTAGGAAACCACTGTGCCAGACTGGTGCCTATATCAGAACTGTTAGACTAAAGCTTCTCTGGGGTCAGGGTCACAGTGCTGTCACTGAGCAGACAGAGCCAGACCAGCTGCATACAGCAATTTAAGAGCAA
This sequence comes from Chloroceryle amazona, assembly GCA_027560015.1. Taxonomy (NCBI): domain Eukaryota; kingdom Metazoa; phylum Chordata; class Aves; order Coraciiformes; family Cerylidae; genus Chloroceryle; species Chloroceryle amazona. The sequence continues at coordinate 11,215 of JANHFX010029834.1, forward strand.
GATGCTGCAAGCGCACTTGGGCTGGACCAGAGCATCTCATCCTTCATGAAAACAGAGACAGCTCCCACCTCAGGCCCCTGCCTGGTCCCGGATGGCACAGTGCCTTTTCTTCTGGGATTTCATATATAAAATTCTCCATCTCTGCTTTCTGACTCCCTTGTTTGCTGTCTTCACAGCTCATCCCATCTGTCCCCATTTTAAAATCTCCTTCCCTCCCTCTTTTCTCACCAGCTCATCTTCTGGTGTCATTTTTTCCACCCACAACAGAGCTTCATTTGTACTTAGTCGGACTAGGATTGCGTGCAAAATGATTAAATCATCATTTGAACCAGATCCAAGGGACATCACTGGGCAATGGGACCTTAAAATATTAACTAAGTCAGCCACTTCGTGCCTCGGAAGTCATTTTTCCTGCATTGCAGATGGGGGGCGAGCACTCATACCGTTTGCCATCACTCTTCCTCGCTGTGTGAGCCGGCAGGCAGAGGGCGTGCAAGGTGCTGCTTGCTGATGAAGAATAGAAGCGGGAAGTACACCTTTTCTTTTCCACGAGCTGCAAATCCAGGGGCTCTTTTATGTTGTGCTTGGAACATCTGACTCAGCAGCTGAATTCTACCCTCCGCCTCCAAACCTCTCTTCCAGGGGGGCACTGCCAGTAGCTGGATGGGTGCAGGCATCAGCTTTCAGTGAGGAAATGATGCAGAGTTTCACATTCCCAGGTAGGATGCAGAATGTCCCAGTAAGTGCTGTTCCCCAGGCTCCCGCTGAGTGATGGCCACAAAAGCCCTTTCTTTACAGAAGCACCAGCCCACGCCCATCAGATTCCAGCCTTGACAGTCTCAGGGTTGGAGCAATGCAAAGTAACTGCCATCCAGGGAGGCCGAATGTGTTCTCTGCCTCCAAGAAGTAGGTTAATGGTTTTCTTGCTGTGACCCTACAGAGCAAGCGAGCATCATCACCAATTCGGTCACAGAGAAGAGGCTGGGACTCAGACACAGTACATGTTTTATTATTAAAAAATGCATAAAAACTAAAGACATGCTTCCCAAAGTTAGAGTCTCTATGTACATCTGCGCTTCCCAGGCAGCTGCAGGAGCATAGCCTTCTGCTCTCACTGCAGAGGTTTTTGTTACCTTTTGTTAGATGTTATCTTCTCACCTGCATTGACAGCAGCCCAGCTAACTGGAGAGAAAACCCTGTACCGCCTGGGGTATAAAATAGTGCAGTTTGTATCTGTGATGGAGAAACTGTACTGAACTTCTGGAGACATCTGTAGGACATCGCTGTTCAGCAGGAAACTGTACAGAAATGACCCATGCCCAAGACCCAGGCCGAAACTCCCCTTAGGAATTGCTCTCAGTAAGGGCTGAAACCGAACTTGAATTTTGTATTTAGCCCCAAACCTTACAGTTAGCAAATACTGGGCATCAAAGGGTGGAGTGTTCTAATACCAAGTCTGCAATCTCACCTGACTTAATTGTCCCACCTTTGCCAACTCAGCAAATGATGACATTTGTGGTAATCATTTCTGAGGAAGAGCAATGTGGAATCCTAAGTCTTGTGATACTGCTGAGTTTTCAGTGCACTGAAAATAAAAAAAAATTAAGAACTAGCAAATATTTAGGATAAGTAGAGCAAGATGGAACTGCACCTCCTTGCTGGGAACCACTGCACAAAACGAATGCTGATTTACAGTAAAGTATTAAATTATTAAAAAAACCACACAAGCACTTGCAGTTATAGTGAGTCAGACATGCTGATTGGAAAACAAAACAAAATCCGAAGAGCAAAACCATTAATTTTGCCCTGTCTGGAAGGCTGCAGTGATACTAGCCTATCTTCTGATGTGACTTTTACAACATGCCAGAAGGCCTCTTAAATAGGAAGGCCAGTGGTTCTTAAGCTTTTTTCCATCATGAGGACTCTCATTTCAGTGTGAGATCTCCCAGCTGATCCCTTCCCCCAACACACATACCTTCCCCAAACCAATTTCACACCTTCACTGCAGCAGCTACAGCACTTGGTTATTTGAAAAAAATCATAGGACTCTGAAAGATTAAATGAATCCTATTTTAAAGCAAATGCTGAATCCTGCTCCTGCTGAAACTGAAGCAAGTCTGCCATTCTGTATCTAAGCTGCCTCCTCACTCTCCTGGAGGGCGGCACTTGGCATTAATTAGCACTGTTTCCCCATTCTGCTCTGAAGTCCTTTCTACACTGTTTCCTCTCCATCCCTTTGAAGTTGGATTCTGTCCTCACTCACACAAGCCAGCTGCTCTCCCTCCCTCCACATTTCAATGCCAGCTGCAAGTCTGGTCAGGCCTGAATTGGCATCAAACAGAAGAAAAAGAAAGACATAAGAGTTACATGGGGTGAAGAAGGATGCTGAATTTTCTTTTTTTTTTTTTTTTTCTAATTTCGTTGCTCAGCAAAAAATTCTGAAACTCTTAAAAGAGCCTTGGACTGAGGAAGGAGCAAATGTCACTGCATGAAATAAGCCAGATGTTCAAATTCAGTGCTGTGTAGAAGCAGATCCACAGATCAGTTTGAGAACCACTGAGGTAGGCAACAAGTCTAGGCAGTACTGCTGAGTGAACACAAGGGGAATTTTGCCCTCTTGTCCCAAATGACAGTGTAAATACCCACTAGTGTTTTCAGAGGTACCAGTCCTGAAGTCACGCAACCAGGATTGAAGACAACATCTACACAAGAGAGAACACTGACTGAACAGAAGGTGTATTCAGCTCTGCTCCAGCAGTCAGTGAGAATGAGCAGAGCACAGACTCGTGACTGTCCACCTTTGCTCTAAAATCCTTTCAGTGGGATACCATCAACCCTACTGCGCCCCTCCCCCAAATCCAAGGGGTTATTGGGGCTGCAGTCTTTCCAAGCTGTTCGTGCTGAGGCCCACGCAGGTGGAGAAAGCTACCAAAACTGCCCTCGAGCTCTGGTCAGTGCTGTTCAAAGCCATTCCAGATCCGGCATCAGATTCCCAGGCGACACGGTGCCACAGCTGCACACATCCCGTCCCAGGGAAGCAGAGTGTCATTGCTATGTACAGGCTAACAACTTTTCTCTCCTTCTGTCTCCAGCTCATACAGAAGGCTTTTGTCCTCCCCTTCCTGCCCATCTGGATGCCTTTCACCCTCGGCATCATCTCCAAGGCACAAGGGGCTCATGATGTAGCGATAATCACTTGTGACAGCAGCAGCTGCCGCAGCAACCATCTCTTCACCGTCCGTGTTTCCAAAGGAGGCGTGCAGGGCAGGGTCACTTGCAGATGCCTCTTTGTCCCTCCCAATGTTGACATAGAGAGGATCTTGACTGGAAGAGAGTGTGGACATCCTCCCCCGAATCATTTCCAGCTGGCATCGGAGAACTCCAAAGCTGGGACGTAGCTTGGGCTCAGGATGCCAACATCTGCACATGAGATCGTAGCTGCAAAGTAGAGGGAGACAAGAGCGGTGAGAAGCAGAGCAGCAATCCCCTGCACCTCTGGCCAGGGACTCCGTGCAGTGCAGCTTAAAAAGCACAGAGACTTTCCCCAAAACCTGACAGCTTTGTCCCTGCACAGCTGGCAGCATGTGGGCAGCCACTACAGATCAAATTCCTTGTTACTTCCCATTTTCAAAGGCATTCTAATTTTGGTCAAAACAATTACTTAGTACCAAAAACCTGAAAGGATGCTGAGCTTCTTGGTAAAAACTGCACTCCATTGTCTTTGAAGAGCTAGAATAGGACCATGGGTGTGATACCACTTAGCAACAGCTGTTGAATTTATTCACAAAATGTATCCCAACCACCTCTGCTGTGGTCGAGGCCATCCCTCCAAATTCTAGTTTAAGAGCAGATAATGTGAAAAAAAGAATATTCTGGAAATCACTTGCACCTCCCACAGCTGGATCTCTGGGTTTTTTAATTCCTGTGTTGTAACTCAGCACTCCTGGTGCAATGGAGGTGTGCTGCTGTTGCTGCCTGACAGGTTACCAGCAGGACTGGAAAAAGGCATGGTGGGGTTTGTTTAGAGAGCTGCGGAGGAACGGACACCAGCTTCACTGCTGGAAGGGATGCTGAAGTGGCCTTTCTACTACAGAGGCACCACCCCTACGCATAAGATGCATTCAGTGCCGTTACCAGCCTCAGGCCCTGTCCTGCAGTGTTCCTCCTGTGGTTGAACACCAGCCACCTCAACTCTAGTTGCCCGACGACCAGCATGTGGAGACATCATCACTGGCTCAGACAGCCTATGCTCAGGCAAGGGTGAGGAGCTCTGCTCCCTGCAGCCACCTTCATGGCTCAGAGCCTGTGCAGGCTGGCCTTCTGCCGGACAGGCCTCCTGCCAGAGACCACTGGGCTGGAGCACGGCCAGCACCATTGTCCTCCTCCTCTTTGTGCATCACCCACAAGACTGGCAGCTGCATTCCTATGGCGTTATTGTTGCCAGTTCTGCGGGGAACAGGAACAAAGCACAGTCCTGGCACCGAAAAACACCGCAGACAAACGAATCTCAGTTAAACTTGTAAATGGAAAAAAATCTGATATGGCCTTTTCTGGGAAAGAAAGCATTTTGTGATAGCTTTCATTTTACTTTTTGTATCCCTTGCTTGCTATCAGCTTTACAAGACTGTTTTTGATCTCACACAAGTTTAACAGAAAGCTTCTATGGTTCACTTGTCTTAATCCTGATTTATGTCCCTCACAAACAGTAGAAATAACTCTAAGTGCTCCAGATAAAATAGAAGCCTCTTATTCTGTGGCACTAAACAAAATACTTTCTTTTACTCTCACTGTCAAACAGCAGAAATTGATTTGAAAGAAAGGTAGAAAACTACCACCTTTACTAAATCAAGCCCAAAAGCCTATTTGCCCCGGTACCCTGCCTCTGACAGTGGCCAGCAGCAGACACTAGGGGAAAGTACATGAACTGATGGTGAACATGCAGTGAGACTGTTCTGGTGTATTCTCTTGGGTCTCACTAACCTGTAGCTCAAGGGCCTCTCAAAATGGGGCTTGTAGCTTTTTAGTAGTTTTTGCTGGGCTTTTTCTTCAATGCCAGCAAGTTTTTGAATCTCTTCTCTACTTCTGGCATTTGTAACATCCTATGGCCATAAGTTCCAGACTTGGAACCAAAGCTACTCACAGCAGTTGAGATGCAGATACATAATGAATTTAAGCAGTGCTATAATGATGTTTTCATTTAAACTCAGGAATAGTTAAAATGGACTGCTGAGAAGATAAAAGTGTACAGCTTTAATAACAAGAGTACAGATCATTCCCCATGTGGAAAAAAAGGCTGGAGGAAGGAAATAATCCACCATCAGAGCAGGAGGGAAGAGGGAGGAAAGATTATATGTTGTCTGGTTTACACACACGGAATGGCTTGAAAAAGTCACTGAAATCAGTGCTCATAGTTATGTCTTGCTTCAGGCACAACACACAAAAACCAGAGGCATACTCAGGTGCTCAATGAAACAATTTCACCTTGTCTAGACTAGACAAGCTGTTACCCTGGAAGAAGTTATGGTGATACTCTCTGAGGGACCTCAGCCCTCATGCGTTGACTCCAGAAAACTCCAACCACCACCCATGGAGCAAGGGTTCCCGAGCAAACATTTCAAGTAACCTGCTGGCCAAGAATGGTCCCTTGGCCACAGGACTAAGGCAGGAGCACAGGCTCCAGCATGTAGCTGCCTGATCCCCTGTGGGCTACCCGAGTCCTTCCTACAAGCCTGAAAATGCCTGAAAACAGCATCTGCAAGATTGTCCCGATTCTGTTTCCAACTGTATTTTAAGGTGGGACACTGATGTACAGAACCTTAAATCTTCTTATCTGCTCTCTTCTCTTTCATCCTGATATTTCTGTGAGAGTAGTAGATCCAATTCTGAGAACTGGCCCAAGCTTTGAAAGACACATGGAGGCCACTGACTAGGCAATACAGTTTCCTCGTAGTCTTGCCAGATTGCTTTTCCATTCAGACTCCTGGGGGTGCCATGAAACTCATCTCTTTTCTCAGATGCTGGCCTGAGAAGGTAGGGAGCAGTGAGTTTCTGAAAACAGTTACAGTTTCCAGAAAGCCAATTGCTGTTGTTGATACTGTTCAACCCCTTGAGCCAAGTTAGCTGCTTGTGTAGCTACTACAGGTTCCAGGGAGCTCTGCCAGTAGAGTGTATCTGCTAGCTAAAACAGAGACTTTCTAGTGAATGGCTCTTGTGTACTGGAAAGCTGATAGATTGAGATCAGCATCCCAGCCAGCTGCCCCTGTTCCCTTCCAGTGAGCCAAGCTTCTCAAGGAATCACATGCCAGCTGGGTGAGGAAGTACTCACACATCTTCCAGGCACTCCGGTGGCTGCTTCAGCCTGTTCCCACTGATGAGGTAGTTGTAGATTTCTGCATTCTCAATGCCAGCATAAGGGGTTTGCCCTCGGGTCACAATCTCCCACATGGTCACCCCAAATGCCCACTGAAAGAGAAGAGGACACAGAACAAGTGAACAGACAGTTCTCTGCTCGCTGCAGTGGAGTTTCAGTATGCTCAGACCATGCTGACCCTCCTAGTCCAAGCCAATGTCACATGAGCAGCAGTGATACAAAGACTATCCAAACTTTAGCTAGAAAACAAAGAAAGGACCTATCAGATGCCACTGATTCTGACACATCATTTTGGGAGACAACTGAAGGCTTTGCCTGGCCCCATCCTGCAGCTGAGCAGGGGAAGATTTGGGAGCTACTGCTGTCTTCCACCTGCAGACCGCTCCCAAGCATCTCTTACTCATGGCTCTTTAAGGCATGTGATATCAGTTTTGTGGTTCCCAGCTATAAGCAGATTTTGGTTTGGAACTCACTAATCAAGTTTCTTAATTCATTAAGCCAGATTGAGTTACTGAAAATTACAAGTACAAGTGAAAGCAGAGCTTAGCCAATAAGCAGGGCAAGGAAAAAAAGAACTTTGAGTCATGTTCATCTGTGCCCTACACTGCAACAGTTGTGCTTGTATATTTAGAATAAACTACAAGGTTTGATAGGAGCAAAATATATAAATATATATATATTAAGATAAACCCTGCCAGTGTCTATTGTAAACTGGCTGAACTAGCAATTGCCAATCCCTAAACACTGTCTACAGAGTTTAGAGCAAACACAGCAGCTAGGTTACAAGGCACTCCTGGTGATCTTTTCAGGGACATTGTGACATGGATAACTGGGAAGGCAAGACCACAGGCTTAAAGGACAAAACCAGTGCGAAAACAGATGAAAAGGCAGCAAGGGGAGAAGGTATCAGAAGAAGAAAAAAGAAAAAAAAAAGGGGGGGGAGGGAGAAGCAAAAATTTCAGATGAATTGGTTTAATCTCACTTCCCAGGGGCAAAGTTATGGGGAGACGTGTTTAAGCACTGATATATTCAGAATCTAGGAAGTTCCACCAGTGCCTTCTGTAGGACAGAGTACCTTTGCTGCACTTGTACATGAGTTACGTGCATTTCAAATGTCACCTTCTAATTGTCACGCAAAAAAGAAAGGAGAAAGAGTAGGAAAGAAGAGATTGCATACACAGTAAGGAAGAGGGGAAGGGGAAAGGTGAAGAGGAGGATGGGAATAAGCACTGAAAAAATGAATTACCAAAGGACAAGATGAAAAGGGTTCAAGTCTTCTGACATAAACCACTCGCATGTATTTTTAGCCTTGAGTTCTGACAGCACCCAAGGCAGAGGTAGCACTGTCCCTCAAACACAAGGCAAACTCCCCTTCCCATCACCAGGGTCTTTTGCCAACCTCAGTGAATACAGAGGGATTCCTCTTCATCAGGAACACAAGTGATCCCCAAATGCACCAGAGCAAAACTCACCACATCACTGTGTGTCGTGTACAGATTATCCGCCAGACTTTCCAGAGCAAGCCACTTCACTGGCAGCTTGGAGGCACAGCCCTGACGGTAGTAGTCTCCACTGTAGATTTTCTTAGAAAGCCCAAAGTCTGCAACACTCACGTTCATGTTCTCATCCAACCTAGGGGAAAGTTTTCATGACTGAGGAAAGTATTTACTGGCTACATCGGGGTGGGGAATCAATCTGTCCAGGGAACTGAGATACACAGTTCACCAAGAATACCCGGAAAGATAATGACTTCATCTACTTGATGACCAATGTGAAATATTTTAGTGGTCTCAGATCACTTCCTTGAGACTAACAGGGAGATAACTGGAACTAAGGCAGTACAGAAATGGCTATGCTCAGGTGGTCTACCATTATGCAGCGTGAACTCAGATACTTAATGTAGTTTCCAAGATTATGAGGACATCTGCAGTGCTCACTACTACCACTAGGCCTGCACCCTGCATGGGGAAAACAAAACAAAACAAAAAACATACTGCACTTGCCTAGAGTGCCTATTACAACGGCTCAAACTAGATCTGTAACATCCTTTCTCTAGGCCTGGCTAATGGTCTGAAATTGCTCTGTCACCCACTTAAACCTACACATTTTGGTGGAGGTTGCAAGTAAAGTCCACAAAGACTTCATGCTCCCAGGCCTCATAAAGGACTCCCTGCTTTCCCCAGAAGATGTGCTGAGATTGGCATTCAGCTTCCTCTGGAGGAAATCTGTATTTCTTAGATGGTTAAAAACAGGAGATCAGTATGGTTTTCTCGTAAATGTCAAAGCAGGCTAACCTATCATTTTTCATTATGATTATCAGGCTTCTATCTGTACATCTGCACATTCAAATGCCTTTGGAAATCTGTGTCTCATTGCAGATTTTACCAGTCACTGTGGTTTTGTTCAGAGGCAGAGTTCTGTTTGCCAGAATGGGTTGTTCCTTACTCTGTTCTCAAGAGCAGAGTGGAAAGGATAAAAAAAGAGACTTTTCTTCCCTCCAAAGCAGGCAAGGCAGTTTGGGGACAAGAACGGCAATGTAGGATCATACAGCGTGTTCACCATGCAAATATTTCTAAAGGCATTCTCCACAAGCTTTCAGGGAAATTCTACCTTGTACTGTGATAATCAAGTCCTCAAAATAGACACGAGAAATACAGACTTCTGTCTACAATGGAAGTTCCTTTCTCCTAACGCATTCTCTCCTGTTGGTTACATTATATTGTAGAACAAATGCCCATGCTGACACACAGCCATTAGAGTGACTAATTACAAACAAATATTGCAATCAACTCCATTATGTGCAGACCAAAGATGGAAACATTCTTTATAAATAGGGTCTATTTGGAAGCTCAGTGGGACATGCTCCCTGCTCCCAGCACCACCACCACACACTCCCACCCCCTTGTCCATGGCTTGCCTATGCCTGTTATCACTTAAATGCAAAGACCGGCACAGTCAGACAGGACCCCTCCCCACTCCTGTCAGACAAAAGGCTTCTCATCCCTCTCACCCACTCTCGTCTTGCTTTTCTCTATAAACTCATGCATCACTTACATGCAGTTCCGAGCTGCAAGGTCCCTGTGTATGAAATTTTTGCAGCTCAGGTACTCCATCCCACTGGCAATGTCAATCATGAATTTGAGGAGCGTCTGAACAGGCAGGTTCTGAAAGAAGTAACAGTTTAAGTCCTGGAGACATTCAAGCACGGCTGGCAAAACTGCAAGATTTGCTGCTAGCTTACGGAGGATGAATTGGGGATGTAGGGAGGAGGTAGAATGGGGGAGTTGGTTCTCAGCATGCATGGAATGAAATACTTCAACATTACATCTCACAAATTTCTCTGGTATTAAATCCAGCCATCTGCCAACACCTTTGGGAGACTAACCCTGAACTGATCCAATCACATTCTCTGAAAACCCATACCCTCCCAGAAGGAATTCTACAGTAAGACAGGCTTACAAAAGGGTTTTCCCCAATCCGTGACATCAGCAGAAAAGCATGAAGATCTCCATGCTTCATGAAGGGCAGGATCACCATGGGAATTGGGAGACGGCCCTTGGGACGGCTCCGCAGACTGACTCCTAATGAGGACACACAAAGCAAAGCAGTTTTAGGAAACAGATCAGTCCCAGGGGGAATCTTACAGGCTGCTGTGCCTTTCTCTTACAAATCTGGAGGAAAAATATGCACCTTTGGTGGGTAGGTTCTATGATCCAAGCTCCCTTGCATGGCTTCATAGCAGGAGGTGTTAAGATACCTCTAACCCTGTTTACTTTAGAGGCAGTACTAGTGCCTCTCAGCTCTCCCTACAGGATCAGCTATAACTGTTTCTAGGATCACTCCAGACAGCTCTGAACCCCAGGCTCTGCAGAGTGATCTCCACATTCTTGAAATTGTGATCCGTAGTACCCGTCTAACATCTTGCTTCTTACTCAGTATTTTGGAGAGGCACAACCTCCCCTCCCTCTATTTGTCCACCAACCCACCAGTCTGCATTTCACAGCACTTCAGACATATTTCAGCAAGCCAAACTCTCCCAGTAGTATTTGGAAGAGCCAAGGAAATGGCTTAAATAAGAGATGCTTATTACCAGTGTATGAGGGCAAGTGCTGTGAGCACTTACACACACTCCACCTCCCCGCTCCAGTCCCAGGCAGGAGCAATGCTGATACATGCAGTACTCCAGGTGGCTGCACTAGCACTGCTGTTGGGCAGCACTGAGGGCAAGTATGTGAGGCTGGATGGGATTGTGCAGGAAAGAGGAGTGCTCTGTGGCACATGCAGCAGTGCTGCCTTACCAATCAGCTTAGTGACATGCGGGTGGTCAAACTCCTTCATACATGCAGCCTCTCGTAGGAACTCCTCAATGTCAGTCGAGGTAAAGATGTCCGCTGGAAAAAAAAAGCAATTGTAATGTTTTTTTCCTTTGTAGGTGGCTCCAAGGGACTTTACAGATAATGATAATCAGGAGCTTGTTCTTTGTGGCACAGCACTTTATCTCAAACCTAAAGCTAGAAGAGCCAGTTTACAACAAAGAAGAGGCTGACACTTCTGGGATAGGCAATTGCAGGTACACATCAAGAACATCTTATAAATTGGTTCCTGGCAGAGTAAAGACCTGTGATTAGCAGCTCTTTTATCAGAAACAACTTTCCTTGGAAGCCATGCAAATCATGTGTGGGTTAAAGATGTAAGAATTCATTACCTAAAAGGACCTAAACTACAGTGTGGAGGAGAAGAGATGTACTACAAAATTAAAGAAAATGTTGAAACCTGAGGAGATGTCCTGGAGCCCGTGGCTTGTACAGACCACAATTCATCTCTGAAAAGGGTGTCATGAAAGATCAATGTTTTTATGTCTTCTAAGTTGCTACAGATAAGATTTCTTAAATAACCACAGTACTGGAGAGCTTGGACCAAATTCAGCAGTGACGTACATCAGTATAAATTTAGAAGTCGATTATTTCTCATTGCTAATACTCCGATTTATTGAAGTATATCAATATAATCAAGAATTAGCCCAGTGGACTACTTCCCCCACTGCTGCTGCTGAATTTAGCAGTCCTCCAGTCCTGCTGCAAGATCCAACTCAGACCCGTAGGGAAGTATTCACATGTTCTGCTTTTAGGCAAGTAATTTAAATATGACTCAGACAAAATTAGATTCCCTTTTTACAGTCAAAGGGAAAGGAAGGTGCCTCTGGAGGGTGACAGAGAAGTTCCCAAGTTAAATGCCTGAAGGTAAACAGTTTGACTACACAAAAGCTTGCCAACTAATTAGAATTATTGTTGAAAGTGAATAAAATTATGCAAGTTACACTAATGTGGTACTAGTATAATTAGTATAAACTGGTATTCTGTGGCAGCCAAAGTCAGCTCCAGATCTAATTGAGTGTGACTCTGCTTTAATTCAGTCAGTTAATTTTTGCCTTACAGCCAACGGGTGAAATAACATAGTTTTACACATATGTTCATACATATATGCAGATACTTGCTTTGACTTATACCCATCTATTAATCGCTTTTCTTGTTACAGATTTCTGCCTGATGAGCATTTAAGTTGCTCTCATTATGTACACTCCTCAAAGAACAAATCAGAAGGGAGTTAGACTGTTTAGTTAAATATGCCCAACTAAGCTGAGGTAGCTTGTTGCTCCATTCAGCCCAAACATTGTTCTGTTCATTCTAGGCTATATGCTCAGAGGAATACCATTTTACACTGCTGACTTACTGGGGCAAAACAGACCTGTCTGAGCTGCCTGTGCCACACAATGTAGTGCTGTGTTGATTCAAGCAAGTGAACAAGATCCTCTATATAGAGCTCTATACACAGAAGTTGGAGCTACAACTCTGTTTTGGTTGCACTCACCACATGCTAGGTCCTTCCCTGAAGAGCGTCTACTACAAAGACTGACATGAAAGGGATGGGAGACAGCATGGGTAGAGTGGCTGAGTGGGAAGCTCAGAGAGCAGTAATGAGCATCAGAGGATATTTGCCAGAGAACAGGACAGATCTTCCACTTACCTTTCAGCATCTTCACTGCCACTTTCTGGAAAGAGCCATCATCTAGCTTTAGTAGTGCCTCTCGAACTGACCCAAACTCTCCTGTGAAATGACCAGAGGAGGCAGTAAAGAAACAGCTTCTTGTGAAGAAAGTATGATTCACAGCCGGTTCACTCCAGGGGTCACTGGCAAAAAAGCTGAATAACCATAAGAAATGCAGCTACCAGCTTCATTGTTCACTCTGCAGTTCCAGCCTGAAGCTTTCAGCATATGCGTGCCTATGAGATGTAGCACTACCAGCAGACAGAGGCCACTGTGGTAGCAGCCCAGAAGGCAAAGGAAAACAAAAGGGAAAGAAAGCAATCCCCTACGAGATGGATGATGCAGAGTCAGAGTATAAGCTGGGATCCCAGACAGACATTTCTGGGGAATTCAGAAGATGAGGGATGAGTCTGAGTGAGGCTCTGGTCAGAGAAGAGGTTGTCTGCTGGAGAAGCAAGTGGATGGGGTTGGCTAAGGAAGCTCTCAGTGCCAACAGCCATCACAGCTCAGTAATGGTGCCAGGACTCAACCACTGTAGACACAATCAGGCCTTATCTCTCAAAACTCAGGGAATGACTTCTGTGAATCACAGCTGACCAGACAAAACATAGAACACCTACTTGTGTGTGCATGATATGCTGTTTCACAGGAGGAAGTGTTTACCCTGCTGTGCTCTCTAAGGGAGATAAGAGGAAATGCAACCGGCCAAACCCTCTTCAAATTAGTTTAGCCTGGAGTGGCTTTATACCACAGAACAGCCTCTTTGCATTAGCTCTGGCTCTAGATTTGCGCGCTCTCATTTTTTAACTGCTTACCCCACCCAAAATGCATTAGCATGAGGAACTCTGGTATTGAAAAGAAGGAAGCAAAATAAAAAAGTTCTCTTTCCACTAGCTTTTCACTAGAGTCCTTCACTACTGTACAGCACATGCTTGTTTCACAATAATCATGAGAAGTGGATCTGACCACAAAAGAGGAAAATGGGAAGGGGCACAGGCATTCTGTACTGCTTCCACGTTACAGAGCTGTTGCTCAGCTGTGGAGTCAGCAGAGCCCAAAATATTGCAGTCACACCATCTCATAACCGGCATGTTGAGTGTGGCATTGGGGGAATGGGGCTGAAAACCCAGACCAGATCCTGCTAGCTAGTGGCCTCCCACCAAGGCCATCCCCAGGGCTCCCACTGCAGCCAATTTCTAGCGTTACCCATCGAAGGGATGGCCCAGAAGGGCTGAAGCAGGATCCCAGAAACTGGCTAAGAGCTGACTCTCACAAACAGATGACACAGCTGTTTCACTACTTAGCATTGTTAAGCCCTCTGAGACCACTTCTGCAGGAAGGTCATGTTCCTGCTCTGAAAGTAACACATTTGTTCTAGGAAGGATGGAGCAGAAGAATGCTCCCAGGGGGAACGGGTCAAAGAAAACTGCAATAAAACTAGTCTTGTAAAGAAAAAGGAAGCCAAACTCTTCAGCTTCCTTTTGCTTATGACCCTTGACTCTTCTCTTAGTTACTGGCTTTAGGATTTTCACGTATTTCTAGAGACTGCCTTAAGCCTGAGAAGTAGGGAATGATGATTCAACAGTTAGCATACTGGCTTGCCATTTGGGAAATCTAAATTCAAAACCAAGAGCTTCTGGACCAATCTTTCAGTTAAAGTTGAGAGAAGCATCCCACCTTTACTCTGCCCATTCTGCCTGACCTGAAAGCCTCAGAGAAACATTAGGAGCACCTGTGGAGGAGATCCAGATGGACATCCACAGTCAGAAGAGCTCCTAAGGACTTGAACTAATGAGGACAAATGTCAGCAAAATTCACTACCTGTTCCAAATATGTCTCTGTAAGAGCTCAGAATGAACTCTGGAGTCAAACCACCACAGATGCTGAGAATACCTGAAACTATCTTTTTGTTTTTGTGGAGTTAGGTCCTCTGTCTCTATATTGTCTCAGCCCTTTTAATACTTAATGCACGCTTATGAAAATGAAAGGAATTCTACAGCACCGCTTTATTAGTAGAAAGAGCAGGTTTAATTGAATATTCCTTTGCTCAAATCTGAGATAAATTCACACACCAGTGAATCAACAGTACTTTGGAAAGCTGAGCTCACGCTGCAGTTCATGACTCTGTAGAGCTATATTATAGGAACATCTTGGCCAATACCCTCTTATTTATGCTAAACCTTTGAAATGTTTTATCCCAGCAGAAGGGAAAGGTCCATTTGAATTGCCATCTACAAGTAGAAGGAGAGAAAACAGGCTACTAGTAATTGCTTCTCCCTGCTCAATGGAAAAGGTAACAAAAGTGGGACTTTCGGTGTAAAGCCTTGTTCAGTTTTGGTTCTTACCCTTGCCCAACATTCTTCCCAAGGTGAACTGCTGTTCCTGGATTAGGACATCTTTGAGTTTTGTCTTCAGCTCATCACTGATCCCTATGCTCTCCACTAAAAAAAAAAGTAGGAGAAACTTAAATATTCTGCTACAACATAAGAGTCACTTGTTCTAATCTCCATCTCCAATTCAATTTCCATACTGTAAGCAGGGAAACCTGAGACAGAGTTCCTTTCCACATCCTCTAGCCTCATCACAGTCAAGAGGCCAATAACTTTAAACCACAATATACCAACAGTACTGAAAGGGAGAATGTGTGATGATACCAACCTTAAACACACCAAGAGCAACAGGAATACAGTGCTGCTACAGAGAGCCACGCCCTTGCTGAACCAGGAGACAGGAATGGATCATCTTAACCCTGGCCATTCCTGGAACTCAATCTCCTGTTTGAGATGTTACTAATTCCTGGCCTTCCAAGTCTGTATAATTGTTTCATGCTTGCAACACAGCTCAGCACATTGAGTTTAAAGCTTACTGCTAATATTGTTAAGCCATATTTATCTCACTGTTGCATGCAGTAGAAGGAGTCCCTGTAGTGTGAAACTGGGACAGGGGAGTGGCAAATTTATGCCTTGCGCTAATATATACAGTGACTGTAGCTGTCATTAGCAAGTGCTATGTAATTGGTATGGCAACACCAATTCTGGGCTTTCACCTCTGCCATCGCCAGTGTCTAAGCCTCCTTGTAAACTAATTCCATGTTCTCGATCCAAAACCACACATTTCAGGGAAAACAAAGAGAGAACGTACTATATGCATGAACACAGCTTCTCAGACAGAACCACACAGGTCACTTTACTTACATGTTGCTTCAATGAGCTCTGGGCCCTCCCTGTTGAAAGACCTGGCAGCTCTGAAATGGACTGCTGGATCCACTCTGCCCACCACACTGCCAAACGCATGACTAGAAGGCAGAAAAGACATAGGGCCATGATTACATGGGCCATTCACTTCTAAAAGGGTTTGTTGAACAGCATAGATGATTTCTCACCCCTTGCCATATAGATACTAGACTATTTTGTTAAAGAGGGTCTAACTGGAGAGGAGGAACAATGGGGTTTTCCTGCCTTTCTGATGCACCTAGAGGAGGGGGGAGCCTTCCAAAAGAGAGGAATCACTTATCCCAAGCAGCTGGGAGAAGCTGCAGGTTGGGGCAGTTCAAGAGTCACAACAGAGACACTGCTGCCAGAGGGAGGTCGGCAAAAATCTGAGAAGAATGGGAACCTTGTTTGCAGCAGGGAGCAACCCACAGCCAGGCATTAGAGGTGATTGAAACGAGACTTTCCCTGGGATCCAGAGGGTTCTGGGCAGTCAGGAAGTTACAAGCAGCTGCTACACTGAAAACCAGCATGAGATAAAGGGCCCAGCTCATAAAAACACAGGTGGTGATTCACCTGTGTGTCTTTTCTCCTTGAATCTCTTAGGCAGTAGTTCTACAGACTTCTAGAATTAACTTGATCTAGTTTACAGTTCCATATTCTAATAAAGCCCAGTTATTAGTATAACATTGTTCCTACTGTATTTTTGGTGCTCTCATTTTGAAGAAAAGGCAGGGCACTTTCCTGCTGGTCTCTAATCTAGGATCACCCCCAAAATTGTGAAGAAATGGTTATTCAAAGAAAGTGCCAAAAATATTCAATATACAATGCCCTTTGAAAAATAATTGAGTCAGAAACCACACTACAGGAGGAAGCAAAGATCTATCTAATCATCACAAGCAGAACCTCCCTTACCCAAACCGAGTTTCCTTTCTTCTTTTTCGAAGGAGAATAAGAGCCAGGGCAACAGCTGTGACCAGAGCTGTGAGAATTCCTAGTGCCACAGGAACCCAGGATGTCCCATACGGAGGTTGTCTCTGGCCACCTAGAGAAAACACCAGTCAGGAAATAAAAGACTGTTGATGGTAAACAGACCATACTGGGATATTTCTTCTTCCTGCTTTTAAATGGAAACTTCATGCTGCCGAGTCTGGTGTACACATTGGGTCATTGTGCATTGGAATTTGGCATAAACAGCTACTCAGTTAATCATCAGAAAAACTACCAGTTTCACACAGCACAGGCAGAGCAGTTACATCCAGTTATCAGAACCTATTCTTAGCTTTGAGCCTCAAGAAAGTAAAAGCCGCTGCTCCAGATTATACTACTTTACATGAGCTCATGATCTGGACAAAAAGGTTGCTTGATATGAGCACTTTCTATGTAGCTTTCACCTTGGCCTGTTTTGAGGCAGCCAGCAGAACCTTGGCCAGGCTACACAGTATGGCCTGAATGCCAACCAGGCAACATTTTGAAAGACACTAGAGAAACACAATTGCCTCATGGCAATCTCGTTGAAAATATTTTCATTTCCGTCTCACCCCTTCCATAAAGGGAACCACCCTGTGGGATTTGGTATTGGCTGTAGCTTCACAATGCTGTTGGTTTGTTGTATCTTCTGTGTCTCTCTACTAAAGCAAAAGTACCCTGCAAGTCAAGAAATAAGTAAGCCAGCCTGCAGGTTCAAATTCTGGTCTAATATTTGCTTCCTGAAGATGTACACTTTTGACTACAAAGTGTCTACAGAAGAAATGGAGATGCTGCCAATCTGAATTAGCTGCCAGGGAAGGAAGGTAAGCAGTATGGTTATGAATAAAAGAATATTATCTATGCTTGGCAAACAACAGATAAATTAATCTAATTCCCTGAGAGATTTCTTCTCCAAATACAATTACTAAAGATTTAATAAGAATTTGAATGGATTTATTAAAATCTAGGATGGCCCTCATATCTCCAAATTATTTAAGAGCAAACAAGAGCAGGTAACAGATCCCTGAAGCACCTCCTTCACCTTCATGCTCCCTTCCTCACCTTCAGCAGTTGACTGTGCTTTACCAGAAGCTAAAGAAGAATCATCTTTGACAGTGTAAGTAATCCAATTATATGTCATGTGAGTATAGGTAAACCTGTCCTTAAAATAAATGTTAGGTTAGTGGGCTGAGATTTGGATGAATCTCTGTATAGGTGTGTGTGAAAAGGAGTCAAGACATCCTTACTAGCAGTCCTGGCAAGCAAAAGGCTTCTAAGACTTGATTACTAGTTACATTGTCCTTACCATCCAAGTTTTTGACAAAGCAATTTTAGTCTAATGAACCAGCAAAGTTTAAGAAAACAGATTTCTAGAATCAGAAATCTGCATTACTGAGGAAGCAGATTAGTACTTCGCTACTTGAAACAAATTATCAGCTTTAGTACCCAGGCTCTGGGTTTTATGACACTCCCTTTTGCTGCACTTTTTGACCTGGCCCTCAAGGCTGCTGATGAGGAGGGGGAGGGATCAGAAAGAGAAGTGGAATGAAAACACAACAAAGGTAACTCCAATCCTCTCCACAATTCTCAAGCCAATCACTTGGGCTGTTCCTGCCAAACAATCAGGGCAGAAACTATTAAAAACAGTGATGTAAAAGGTCCTCTCTGATAGTTAACGATAAGGTTTCTTCCCCTATGGGGAGACAAACCTCCCTCAGCCTGTTTTTCTGGTTTCTGTCTGATAGCTGGCCTGGTGAGAGCGCAGGGATTAAGGTCACCTTCCAGGAGGTCCCTCCAAAAGGAGGATGGATGTAAACAAAACAAAATTAATTTATGCTCCCTGTTTCTAAACTGCTAGGAATCAGGAGCCATCCCACAGTTTATAACAAATGTGTCAGAAATAGAAATGAATATTGAAATTCTGTTTCTCCTCCTCTGCCCCACAGATCACTTCTTCCCACTCACACCACTGAGCTAGAGAGGATGGCTGCAGACCCAAGACCGAGCTGCCTCTCCTCCCCAACTCCATCTCTCCCATCTCCTGCATCCTCCTTTTCCAAACAGCATATGCCTTAAGACTGCACAAGGCAGAGAGAAGACAGTGTTATTAGATGAGCTTAAAGGAATATTTCAGAGCCCTCTGATGATGAGAGAACCCGTTTTATTTCTGTAGCAGGTTTTATATCA
Source organism: Chloroceryle amazona (assembly GCA_027560015.1). Lineage (NCBI taxonomy): Eukaryota > Metazoa > Chordata > Aves > Coraciiformes > Cerylidae > Chloroceryle > Chloroceryle amazona. The sequence continues at coordinate 29,995 of JANHFX010029834.1, forward strand.
TTAAGGTGTGCAAAGAACAGGAGTCTTCTCCTACATACTATCACGAAAATTACAGATGGCAAAGCACTATTAGACTATTCTGTTCTAATCTCTGCAATGAAAGATGGAGGTTTCTACCCAGAATGTTTCTGAAAATATTAAAACAACCTTTGTTAATAGTGCACAAGATCTCTGCATAAGCAGGGTGGAGCTCCCACTAGCTTTGCTGTGATGACAAATACGACTTAAAGTTTATACAAGCTTAGTCATCCTTAGTGCTGCACTGGGAGCTGGTCAGAAACCACCCCTGGCATTTCTCACATAAAGCAACCAGTGCCAGTTTGCTATTTTAGGAAAGGAAGCAACTTGTATTTTCTACCAGGCCTGAAACAAAACTGCAGTTTTTCTGCAGCTCTGCTGCTTAAGGCCTGTCAGTATTTCCACAGTGAACCTTTATTTCCAGCTTGTAATGCTTGTGAAAAAAAGCTATGTGCTCTGTGATAGCATTTGGCCAAAACAAGCATTACTCCTGATGCTACTTATTTTGAAGTGGTTTGTAAATAAAAACAAGCAAACATATTGTGCTTTCAGGATTATTCCGTTCCAGCTCCTGTAAAATGCAAACCCTATATATTCCCCAGGGCTTCTCGCCAGTGCTGGCTACTTTCCAAAGGGATCTTCTAAACCTTTTAGGTACTTTTCTCTGGTTTTGGGTGGCACAGAAAATACCTGAGCAAAAAGCAGCAGAAAAAAAACCAATTGATGAGGCTGATGCCTAACCTCTAGTAGAGTTAGCTCTGAACCTCTGCATTAAATAATTTGAGGGCTTTGATCCCACAGTGACTGCATACTCACACAAGTCATAAGTACTGACTATCAGAGGCACTGGGTTGCCAAAGGCCCTTTCTCAGTAACACGCACGTTAAAGCCAGCATTAGATGAACTCCTGAGAGTAAGGCTGCGGTTCTCTCCTGGGTACTCTGCCTTATCCCCCACCTCCTGCTTGCTTGGGAACCCCACTCTAGGTTTCTCCTGCCATCCCTAAGTGTGGAGGGATCAAAGTCCACGTGATTCCTCAAAAGACATGTGGAGCGGGTAGAAAGCAGCAGTAGGTAGGTCAGCATCAGAGATTGTCATCTTGTCCTGACACAGGAGCTGGGAATAAAACCTCAAGAGACTGGGATTTTTGCATGATCACACCTCACTGACTTCTTATCACCAATCCATATTTTTCTTCAGAATGTCCTCCCTTTAATTGGTTTACAGGTATCATTCTTCTTTCCCATCTACCCATCTCCCCATATAGCATCTTGCCCTTCTCCATAGCCTGACTCCCATTTTTTACTCACTATGAAATACGAGCAGCAAACAAACCAGTGCAGATGAGACTAGCAGCCCGTTATCACTAGGAATGTACTCTATACATGCTTTGCTCCCAACAAATCCTTTTACATGGTCCAGATTGCATGGTACAGCTTCTGTACTGTCGTCTCCCTCTTCTACTAATAGCTCAGCTTTTCCATGGAGAGACCTGAACTGGTTTAATATAAACACATTCAGTCAAACCATTACAGAACCTCATGGGGCCATGGTTTAAATCAGACTCAACTCAAACCAGTCAAACATGGCTTCAGATTAAATCAGAGAACCTGTCTGAGAAGATTTCTTTTTTTCACATTTACTCTTGTAAATATGTGTGGCTCAAGCCTAAATGAAGGATTTCAGACCTTTATTTGCACCTTTTCTATTGTGTCTCCCCTTGCCCTGCTCTTCAGGAAAAGCAGCGTAAAAGTTCAATAAGGAAGACACAGAAGTGGCCAGAAGCTGTTTTGTTTATACCAGCTCTCTAAATATTATTTACTTCCTATTCTGCTTGATGAAGTGTGCTGTTGTATGAAGCCACGTGGCTCAGTCAGCTGTAAGCACTGAAAGGAGAAAAGTCAGAGAAAAACAGCAGCCCCAGCACTTCTGACTTTCTTCTCCAAAGTGAAGGAAAGGCAGTGGCCACTCACCTATGACTTCTCGGGCTTCAAGCAGGAAGAGGTCACTCCAGGGCCCACATCCTGCAGAGTTCAGCACACACACCCTGATGATCAGGTCTTTGAGAGGATTCCACATTGTGAGATTAGCTTTTGTATCCTGAACGATCATCTCCCCCTGAGAGCAAATGGCAACAAACTGTAAGCTCTCTTAAAAGGAACCTAGTCTAAAACTTCACCTCTAAATCTAACCCAGAATATTAGTATGTACTTCATTGGTGCTATAACCAGGGTTAGTAGTTATGATTCCTGGGTCCTAGTCTCAGTGTTGCCACTAACTTTGGCTGTCACCTTAGGTATCTCTTCTCAAAAATTCTTAATCGTTTCCCAGGGCATAGGGAAGAGAGGCATAGAGAAGACAGGAGGTTTAATGATTTCCTCCTTTGAGGTCCTTCCATGAAAGTCGCTATAGAAGTGTTTTGGGGTTTTTTTCTGCCCCCTTCTTATGCTTTAAACAAAAAGATACACTAACATACTGCAAAGCAGCTGAAAGTTTTAATCACAGGAGATGCCAGTCTCCTAGGTTGTTGTCCAAATCCCAAATAGCTTTTGAATTTCAAGTCCAATTTTTACTTAGGATAACAAGGCTAACAGGTTTTCAGTAATTTTGTGGATCTGCTTCATACATGTGATTAGCATGTAAAGCCATGAAGATTTGTCTGCCAACACTGACACAAGGTAAATTCAATGGGAACTCGAAATATTATCATTCAAAGTCAATGACGCTGACCTAGTATGAAAATGGGCATGCACAAAAAGAAAAAAGTCTCTTTTCCCTCTAGCTGTCTATTATTACAGGCTTGTTCATCATTAATAAGCACTGTCTAAATACATATTAAGCAAGAAACCATAAGAAATGCTGAACTTCAAAGGCAGACAGATATGTGGGAAAGGTCAATGCTGGAGAACAAATGAAAAGCCTTCTACCCTGACAGGGTCCTTTCAACTCCCTACATACCCTACATATTGCAAATGAAATAAAAGAATCCACAACCTTCTTTCTGTGATTTAGAGAATAACTCATTCACTAGTTAAATACACCTTTGCTTCTAGGATTTGGAAAGCCAAATCCCAGTAACAAAAGAGAGAAAGCCCAAATCCTGCACTGTCTGAGCTGCCTTTAGGACAGCACTAGAAAGAGGCGGAGAGAAACAGAATTTTCTCTGTTGTCCTTGTTGTACAAGGAATCTCAGAGCGCTGATCTCTTGATCTGTTACCTGAGTTACATTATCCTGAATCCACTCCAGCCTGTATCCCAGGACATTTTCTTTCAGCACATCTGGAGCCACACCTTCCCACTCCAAAATCAGACCAGGATCTCTCTGGATAACATGGATATTTTGTGGGGTACTGCTTGGAGCTGAAAGCAGAGGACAGAACACCATCACTCTGTGCGGGAAAATCAGGCACTATCCACACTGAAAATGGCTGAAAAGACAGTTTCACCCTCTTTCCTGAGATCAGCTGAAAGAGAGAACGTGAGGTGAAGGAACACCTTCAAGCCACCATCACTTTCTTTGCTTCAAGTGGAGACAATAAAGTTGGTCTCTTGTTTCTTTCCAAGCCCCAGTGAATGGAACATTCTGAGCATGCAGAAGCCCCTTGGCTGGATCAGCCTCTGTACGGTGCATCCTCCCTGTTACGCACACCTGAGTGCATAGTATTATTTTATGTTAGGAGACCCTTAAAGTGGACAAGCAATCTGATAGTTTAATGTTTCCTGCATTTCAGAAATAGCAAGCAGGAGTTCAGTCAAGTTCATCATCATCTCTTTCAGATTCAGAACCGCTTTCCTGTTCTTGCCTGTTATTTGCTTACCAAGCTCCAGGGTCTGGAAATAAACTCTGTCGGTGAACGGGGAGCTGCCCATCTCATTGCTGCACTGCACACTAACACTGTAGTTGGTGGAATGCTTCAGGCCTTGTACGCTGTAGGCAAAGGGTGGCACTGGTGTGACTTCAGTGGATATTTCCTGGCCGTCTGGTGACTCAGCTACCTGTGCCAAGAGTCAGAGAAGACTGTTACCATAAGCCATATGACTAACAGGTCCATAGGGATAAGAATTCATTTAATGGTTAGTTTAGGAATGTGTAAGAAGAGATATGGTACCAGTGGTGTTTCAAATACTGAAAACTAAGTATCATGAGCCATGCCTTTATTTGGTTTAAGTGACATCACTCTCCTAACTTTGGCAGTACAATTTTCCAGCAGCAGAAAATTTGGTTCCATATTTTAAAACATCTCCTTACTTATGTTACAAATTCTACACTTGATTATTATTCTGGGTCAGAATTATATTAAAGACACTGTGGGCATTGGTGGCTTGGTTCAACTAAACTATTTCAAATTAAGCTGAAAAGAAACTTCACCACTCATGAAACTATTTTTTTCCCCACCAAATCTGAACTTTTAAAAAACTTGAATGTTAAATCTGATATCACAATGTGCTCTTAATGCACAGAGAGGTACAATGTTCCTGCTTTTGTACTGACAATGGCAGAAATCACTGATATCTCCTTAGCTTAGCCCATCTTTCTTCTCAAGTGCACATGAAATAGCAAAGCTGGGAGCAAAGCAAAGTGTACTGACAGAAGAGAAATGCTCATGTGGACTTCATACTCTTTACGTAGCAGTCTTTCTCCCTGCCCTTCTGCTCATTCTCACACACTTTTAGTGATTTATTTGACTAATAAGAAGGAAGAATCTCAAGTTTCCTTAATAGAAAAGCATATTGTTCTCATTATCACTGTCATCCAAAGCAAGGATAAAATAATCAGATTTTGTGTAAAACTTTGTCAGTTTGATGATGCATTTCTGTTCCAACAGTATGAAGAGTGCTCTGACATCTGCCCCCTTTATGCCCTGTAACACAGCCCGTGTTAACAGCCAGCAAACATGGTGATTTTCTATCCTGTCCCCAGAAGCAATCTGCCCATCTGAACATGGTGCTCTTGGGGCACCCGCTGCAACTCCTGAGTGCCAGAAAGCCACAGGCAAGTTTCAATCCACCACCTCTTTCTGGGAGGCTGTGAGTAGAAGCACAATCGTGGGGAGCCAGGAGCACATGCATTTTCACATGGAAATGTGGGTCAACGTCTCTCCCACAATCTCTCAATGAGGGAGAAAGAAGAAGCACAGCTTTCTGTCAGCAGAGGGTTATTGCCAAGTTACCCTGCTTCCAGATCCAAATGCAGGAACTTTGTCCTCTCCAAACAGAACAGAAAGAGCTTAGAAAAGGGGTGAGTGTCTGCTGAGCAGACAGCAACTGAGCTACTCTGATTTGGCCGCTTTTCTACGTCCCATCCCCCCCCATTCCTGCCCCTGCCAAAAGTGAGAGGAGGAACTCAAAACCCAGGGTGATTAGCATTGCAGTGTGCAAGCCAGAGAGAATAAGCTATTCCAACTGGAGATAACTTGTGTTGTAAAAGAGAGGAAGAAAACCATTTTCAACCTCTATAACAAGAAAAGCAGCAACAAAACAGTAACAGAAATAGCAACAAAACCCTGAGACTGGGGCCAGCTATATTCAGACATTCTTCCTGCCAGTAAGTTAAAACAAGATGATTATTTCTTTTACTTATGACAGGGAATAAACATCAGAGCATGAAATCTCTAGTTTCCCCCCCTCAAATAAAAAGAGGACTGTAAGTAAATTAGCTGGGCTGCTTCCACTGACACTGTAATCAGGTAAGGAAAGCACAGGGGCCCAATATTCACACCTGGCAGATGAATCCATGCGGAACATGCCTTGCTGTGCTTACATGGCCCACTTCAGGAATCTCCATTTCTTCTTGACACTCGCTTATCAGCTGTTTCATCTGATTTTATAGTTAAGTGAGCAATGCTAGAAGCTAACTGTCTGAAGTTGAGAACAACAGTACATGTCCAGGAACCTAAAGCAGCAGTCCCATTTTTCAGAGGCATTAAGTACTCAGCACCCAGCAGAGCTAAAGGATAGTATCACCCTTGATTTTCTGTGCAGAATTGGACTTTTACAATAGAAAACCAATCACAATTTGGAGGCAGGGCTTAAAATTACTCTGAAACTTATAAATAGGCCTGAGTTTTTATCAGAAAGACAAATCTGTCTCCTGCCTCCATCACTGTGACCTTTCCTCTACCACATCCTACACTTCGTAAGCACCTTATCCCTTGGGCTCACAGGTATGTCCAGATCCCACCATTTCCTTTGGTGCTGCAAAGCACAGAGCTAAACTGGCATGGGAGTCACAGGCCACTGCACTGGAACAAGCTACTATGGACCAGCTGCTCCACCCTAGCAGGACATGGGAGCACCCTGCAGCTATTCAAGGGCACTTCCCATAGAGTGATACGTGCTTCATTTATGCTGCAGTGTGGTGTAGCTGCTACAGAGCAACTGATGTGATAACCTGCCAGGTGGAACAATGGGATCAGTCCCAAATTCTCAGCTGGACACTTCATGCTGAGGACTTCATGACCTGCTCTTTGGCACCTCCTTATGTACTGAGTTGCTTCCTGGTAAGTTTCCATGTTTCAAAAATGTAGAATAAAAATTAAAACACTGCTGCAAAGTGGTGCGGAGAGCAAAAGATTGCCCAGACAATGTTGCAGCTCAGAGGAGTCCCGTTCTTCATGCAGGGCAGGGGCCATACCTGAAGAGTGCAAGAATGCAGGGGTGCGCGGCCATCAAATCCTGGCACCCAGACCACGCTGGCATTGCTGCTGGTGACTTGGCTTACAGTTACATTGAGAGGCTGGAGAGGCATGGCTACAAAGGAAACAAGAGAGCTTTCAGCATATGTAGAACTGAGCAGGTATTCACATGGAAATGGCAGAGGCTTGAGGCTAGAAATTATGCAATGAAATCACTAACAGAAATGGTACAATATCACATCTTTAGAGTGTCCTCGATTGTCATGAATGAAACTATTATTTTGACATGGAGCAAGATTTTGACATTCATTCTTTAAAAGTCCAGCGTACTTGCTTGGTGTGTACAGGCAGCAGATGATGTCTTTGACAGCAATGCCGGGGAGCAATGTTTACACCTTCCCTACTCAGCCACCTTCCCTGCCCCCTCCATTGCAATGCACAACCCAGACCTGCCACACAATCGCCCCTGGACCTCCATTATGAACCAAGTCAGGGCTTTCAAATCCCTCCCCTCATTCCCAGTCCACCCCCTGAAAATAGCTCTGCCAGCACCATCCAAAGAGTGGTTTGCAGCAGTGAATCCCAATAAATACCCTGCAACTGGATTTGAAGTGGATTAGTGTAAGGCACCACCTCCGGGTGCCTTTACAAACTGCTCCTGAAACACCCTGGGATGGAGCCTGGGCTGAAAACTTGACCTCCCTTCAGGCCTGGGACGGATAAACTCAGAAAGCACTCTGGTTTGTAGAGGCACAATTTAAGGCAACGTTTGTGCCTAATACACAGCTGATACCACACTGCAACTGAAGGGCAGAGCCAAAAACAACAGCAGATTCCAAGACTGGCCATTTTTCAGGTGTTCGTGCTTCCTACCACCACTGAGCAGCACCAGAACACTGGTGATATTGTCTCTCTGCTCTCACTCTGACCAGACACCTCCGTCACTTAAGGGCCACGAGTATGTTGTTGCATTCATCTGAGCTCTTCAGCTTCCTTTTAGGATCCTCAATGCTTCCCTTTGCCTTCTCTTCTCCTCCTACTGTAATTCCACAGTTACTTCCCATTCTTCCCAATACACCCCTCACCCTTTCTTTTTCACACCTGAGTCTGTTCTTATTCAGGCATCTCACTCCTAAAAAAAATACCAGCTTCATGTATACTAATCTCTCCCCTGACTTCTTCCTCACTTAAAAATAATCCTATGCTGCTGCCATAAGTAACACTTTTCCCACAGCACCTCCACAAGTTGTACCCTCAGAAGCTCTCTTTCAAAAACTCAGTGGTCCTCAGGACAAGGCTCTGCCTATAGACCAAATTTTCCATTTCTGAGCTGTATCCTGTGAAAAGCAGCAGTAGGAGAGTAATTGCAAATCAGGATTCCTCCAGCTCCATCTTCTGCTCTGCCATACAGCACCTTTGTCTCTCACTGCACCAAAGGCAACCACTATACTGCCATCAGCATCTCCACAGGATCACCTTGTAGGATAAATGCATAGTCCAAAGCCCCTCCCAGACTTCTACAGAGGGCCTGGGGAAGAGAATGGGGTAGGGAATAGATGGTGAAACAGATTAACCCTATAAAGCCTTTATTGTCTGGTTAACCAGTTACCAGGACCCAAGGCAGAGAGCTGCCACTTAGATAAGGACAGTGTGCACAGATGGGAGGTGGAGTAGCAGAGCACAGGTCTGGGGTGGAATATGGGCAAGGAATTCTTTGCCTTTCAGTGAAAGGTCTTTGTGAATTAACTTAAGGCTTTTCTATGCCTTGTTTTCTTTCCCTTTTGATGTTCAGTATTCAGGTTTGTAAGCAACTGGGGGGCGGGGGGGAATAAAAGCTTGCTTTCATTGTTTACATGGGTATTACTGGAACACACTGACCTGAACTCAAAGTCTTTTGTAAACATACTCATCACTTTTTGGGTTTAGTAACATGTAATTTTCAACACTGGGTGTCAGGCCCAAAGGAGGTATGGGCTATACCATCAGTAAGAAAAAGTAATCAACTGCTACCATATCCACTCTGTAATGGAGACAGCCACCAAAAAGAGTCAGCTTGTAGCACCTTCCCCTAACTCTACAATCTGTAGAAGGTAGAGATGCAGTTCACCATCATCCTTTGGGAAAAACCTCTGGCTGGCTGTTTCCTGTTGTGCTCTGAAACAGGAGAATACAAGCCTAAATTCTTAACTGCACACGTGAAGGAGAGCAAAGCCAGTCTGAAAGCAGGACCCTGAGTGTTAAGATAATGAGACTTAACTTCCTCTGTGCTCATAGAGTGGCTGGAACAATGGGGCTTTGTATAGGGCTGGGGACTGAGCTACAACAACAGTAATTTTCTGCTTGGAGTACACCCAGCACATTGTGGGCACTACAGAGAATAGATAATGAACAACAACAGCAAATAGGAAGAAATGTCAACTGTTTGTAAATGTCCTAGCAAAAATATTTGTCCCTGGAAACACAGAAGAAACAAAATGTTTAATAAATTGTAGAAAGACTTGAGAGTCTTTATTAGCAGATGGATCTGTGTAAGAGAGGAAGGCCCTGATAATGCACGTATGGACAACTACTCCCAGGAGTAAGTCTACATGGTCATGGGATCAAGGACGAAATAAACATCATCTAGGTCTGCTCCCATTCCTGCTGATGTCCTTGTTAAGAGCTTTGCCTTTATTTTAATAGGGGCTGTACTAGATCTTCAAAAGTTTTGCTCTTTACAAGAACCTCATCACTTCCCCAAGTTTGTAACTACTCTTTTAGATTTATCTTTGAGGTATTGCAGATAGAAATTTTACAGCTACAGCAATGAACCTGCTACTTAAAACCTGTTTTTTATCTCTAGGACATGTCAAATATTGGTGCAACATTTGCCAGATCACTTAAGTTTGCTCTTCCTCAGCTCTAAAAAGTGCATGTGTATCTGCACAAGTGTGTGATGGGGATAAGTCCCTCCTAAATAGGTTGTGCAGATTCATTGACCCCTATGGAGAACTCTTACTAAATGCAATTGCTGGGAAATGAAAATTCTGAGGCATTTACCGTATCATCTTGTTAATGGTTAAAAAAATAAATCATGTGTTAGCATTAAAGAAAAAAACAACTTGTTTATGCTAAGTGTTATTTCAAATTACAGCATGTTGAAGTTTTTTTAAAGCATAATAGCTTTATGAACTAAATTCTATTCCAGAATAAAAATATCCATAGAAGATACATTCCACAATAACTAATCCCCCTGTGTAGACAAGCCTTTAAGGCAACAACTCCAAACATTTTTAAATTGAGTTATAAATCTTACTAGTCCGGCACACTGCGTTCTTGGCATAGCAGTAACCACAATGTCCCAAAATAAAATACACTGTAAAAGTGGTTGATCTACAACTGGTTTCAAGCTACCCTGTAATGAATATTACATACGACTCTGAGTTCTGATACAGACATAAATGCTCATACTTATTTGCTGCAACCAATAAGCTACCACTTGGAACAAATTATTTTTGTGACATGCCTCTCCTGAAACTGCTAATCATGTAATTTAATGTGCATTAAAGTGTGACTAAAAATTCTAATGCAGAAGCATCTCAATATGAAGAGAAGGCGAAGAGTTGATTGCTGTATTATTCCCATTTCAGTCACTTGGAGGAACAGTAAACATGACATCAACTCAGGGACTTCCAAATGGAAACTGATCGTGTAAAGGCTAGGAATTATTTGTTTTGGAGGAGGTTTTTTTAAACAGAAAAGAATAAAAAAAGCCCAAAACCAACAGTGAGGGTGAGCAGACTTTGCTGTCCACTGGTGATCATCTTCCTTGCCTTTTTTCCCCACACCCAATGTGATGCCAATAGAAGCAAGCAGAAATAATGGTCCCTCTAGCTCTAACAAGACCCATCTGTCTCCAAGAAGGAAAAATTTCCCCATCTACAGATTTATATCCAGCTTCATCTGGATTTGACAATTTGACTGCTCTGACTCCTTTTCAAGAAAAAAAAAAGAGAAAGTTATTTGACATCACACTTCCGCTCCTGAATCAGATGTGGTTTATTATCCACAGGCTGGAAGATGGCCCTGCATAGTGAGTGGGAACTGCTGTTAGAGCACAAAGTGTTGTTTCGACTGATGAAAGCTCCAACCAGTCCTGGTTGCTGTCAGCTTTGAGACGATCCCTTGCATGAAGGAGCCCTACTTTCCCTCCCCAGAGCAAACCCAATCCCTTGCCCATTTTCTTGCCCTCTCTCACCTTTAATTTGAACAGTGGCTGTCCGAGATGAAGACAATCCCTTTATGTTGTGAGCTTCGCAGGAGAAAACTGTGCTTTGATTAATACCTGGAGATCAGCCAAGAAAGGAAACACAAACAGCTATATAATCCAGCTTCAACCTTCAGCAGAATTTCAATTATGTGTGACATCCGGCTCAAGCTGTAGAGGCAATTAGAGGGCTGAGCTGAGTGCCAATCAAAGGCACGTGGATTTCAATGTAATTAACATGCTAAACACATTTTTTTTTTTTAATGGAAAGAGTGTGGCAATGTAGAAAAACTTTAATGGGAGCTTCAGAAAGCACTGACAAAGAAGGATGAATCTGACAGAACAGCAGCTCACAGTGCTCAGTTAGTAGATGTCCACTCCTCACATTCTCGCAACTGTCTCTGAAGCAAGGATTTTGCTGAAGCCTGTGCTTATACAATGCCCAATGCTCTGAACCTCAGCCTGACACCTGAGCAACAACTATCTTCTAACTGGGCTATAAACCCAGGCAAGCTTCCAACCAGATGTTGAAGATTTCAAACTAATGCTCACCTGTACCTCACCTCGCATCAGACTTTTGAAGACACACAAAAAAGAAGTAGAAGTAAAATGCTACGGCATCAGCACTGAAGCACTTTCCAGAGGTGATATAATACAGGTGAGGATTACTCTTCCTCTCTTCCAGGAGCAGCCAGCCAGCCATCTCACAGGGTCTGAACATGGCATCATACTGATGTCCAGCTGCTCCAAGATGCATATAGGTATTACTAACAAATCAGAATCGAGACAGATTTGCAAAGCTGCCTGGAGAAGTGCGTCCAGTTTATGTTTTCACTTGACTCTCAGTTGCCTTATCTGAGAAAGGTTAAGGACTGGCACACTATGGGCACACAGTTTAGGAGGGAAAAAGACTTCAGAGCTGCACAGAGAAGCTTGCACAGTGTCTGGCTTTGCCCTTTGATTCATCTCCCAAGCCCAAGATTAACTGTATTGTGAAGAAGGTGTAGGGGAAGAGAGGAAGTACTGCTATAAAGTCAAAGAGCAAAGTACTTTAACTTCCTCCACTCACCCTAGAGAGCCAGAGGAAAAAACTGCCAGCAGGCAGCTGCAGCAAGGCAGCAGCACAGCACCTGATGTGGTAGGTATGTCCCAAAGACAGAACCAAACACAGCCCTGCCCTGAGGAAAACAACACACACCACAAACCACGATCTCCTTGCTATCTAGAACCATTGCCAACACTGCTTTCCAAATACAGTAATCCCTTTATCCAACCTACTGCCTGCTGAATCTTCTCAATGTTTCCTTTCTGGCCAGTACATAATTTATTTTTTTTTTCTTCAGAATTTGGTACTTTCTTAAGCTATTAATGCTTGTTTTCTTACCAACTCTCTTTCTTAACAATCTCTAGCAATCTGACAATGCAACTTATGTCCTGCTAATTTTTTTTTTTCCGGTTGCAAAGAAAAGATCTACCCAAGGGACATCAATAAGAACACCAAAAAGGGCAAAGAAAATTGCTGCTGATGAATATATATATATATAAAATAGCAACTCATCTGGAGAATCACTAGGAGCAGATGCCCTTGAGGCATCCACACCACTGACCCACAATTACGAGTTTTGTGAGGCACTATGGGATGAGTTCAGTGAAGGAAGACTTGCTTTTTTAATTGTCTTTCCCCTCTCAACTATCAACCTTTTCAGTTTCCATTTCAACAGGCATTGATATCATAAGGGAGCAGTTGTCATTTCCAACTCTGAACAGCATTGAGTGGCTATGTAAGAGGAGGATCAGATGATAAAACCACTGCAAATCAGAAACCATGTTTTGATTTGCATATAGATTAGGTTCAAAAGGGAAGGTTTGATAGAATTGGATAACTCAAAGGATGGTCAAAGATGTACATAAAGAAACTCCCCCTGGGTGTAACTTTATTAACACTCACCAAGAGGCCCCAGAGATAACTCTTAGTCATAAACCCTTTTCTTTCGAATTAACTAGTTCAACCTTGGCTCAGGGCTGCTGAGAATAATACAGTAACAGCAAAAAGTAATACAAAGCTGTTGGACAACTAATTAGAATAAAGTTACATTTAGGAAGTAACTATAAGAATAGCTGTGCTCAAGTCTTGGTAGAGATACATCACCCCTCCCTTAAAGTGGGCTGAAGAGAGGCCTGAACACCTACTGGCTCTTGAGTTCTTCAGCTGAATCTGCTGGGGAATGCAGTCTTACCACCAGGCACCTAGTGCCTGCTCAGGGCAAACCTTGGTCTCTGAGGATATGAACTAGCCCACTTCAGCACCAATACAACCACTCTAAAAATGTCAAACAATTACATGAGGTGGTCAGGTTTTAGCAGTAAGAGCATCCAGCAAGCCTGCAACAGAGAGGGAGAGAAAAGAGTGGGGAAAGCAGTGCATGACGCGTCTGAGCACAGAATGGGGAGGTTGCATCTGTTACATGTGAATGCTTGGAGATTTCCAGACTAAATGTCACCAACAGAGTCACTTAATATAACTATCAACACCCTCCATGAGCTGGAACAAAAGAGGCACCAAATGCATCATCTGTCCAGTAGCATATTTACCATATTGCCAGCCCCACCCAAACTCTGCAAGAGCCTGTATACCTCAAGCCAGCAGAAAATGCATCGAGCAAAGATCACTCCTCTGGCTGTTTGTAGGTGATCACGATCTCTCAACTCTCAGTACAAAGATCATTCTCACACTACAGTGGCTACCCAGTGCCATTAGGCACAATCGGAAGTGCTTTCCTCCTCTTCTGATGCTCAAAGTGATCCCCTGCGTTGGCAGAAGCCTTACCTGACACATTTAAGATGGAGGGGGAGATATCTGGAAGTCCCACTCTAGAGTCTCCCATCCACCATACAATTGTCACTGGTTCAGGGGGACCAACAGCAGCACAGGCCATATGAAATGGGACATTAGGGGACACGGACACATCCTCAGGTTCCACAGTAAAGTAGGGCACACCTAGAAAAGCAACAGACAAGTGATAATCACTGGAGAGACTCCTTCTGTCTCTTGTTTATTTCCACCAATACCTGTGCCCAACACTGGACACCTGATTGCCCTGTGCCTATGCCTAATCTGACTCCCTTCAAGCCCTTAAAACAACCAAGGGTCAGATACGCTGGATCACCTCGGGGCATGTGATCCAGTGGGAGCTTCCCACTAGAAGAAGTCAGAGTAAAGAGTGCCTGCTTCCCAAAATGCCTTTGAAAAACCTTTGAGTCTCTTTCAGGACTTCCTTATGAACTAGCTTTTAGTGGCAGTATTTGCTCAATTTTTCAGCTCGAGAGACTGAAGTTTAAAGAGGCAACAGTGGTGGCAAACGCCACTTTAAAAGACACCTAATCCAGCTGTAGATACTTCTTTACCATGCATTAAAAACTGAAGCTTGTGAATGTGTTCAACTAGTGGCTGCAGCAAACCCATGAATGAGGAAAGAATAACCCCCAGGTGAGAGACTGGGATAGTTTAAAATGTTCTCTCCATACCTTAATTGACTGGAGCTGCCTTCCAGCACGAGACCCAGGCTGCCTTGGAGAGAGAGGTAATTTGTTTCAGAGCTGAAGACTATCCATAGACACAGCCCACTTGATAACTACCTGCTCCCACCATGGAAGGCCACTCACTTGGTACAACAGGCCTTAGATCAGGCCCATAGGGAAGGAAATGCAGCCACACCTCTAAACCATCTCAGGTCATGTCTAAACTGCAATAGCTGAGCATAAATCAACATTATCAGGGTATGTGGTTCTTCTTATGGGCAATGCCAAAACTCTTCTGGTTTCAGTGCTCCGAACAAGTAACACAACATTCACCAGCCACCAGTGCCAGTGTTGACCCTGTCAGGATAGCCAATGTGTGCTTCTGGTGGCTGGTGGAAGAGCTGAAGGCCAAGAAAAACAGTTTCCTTTTATGCTTAAAATTGTGGGCCTCAAGCATAGCTGCTACCAACTGCATTTACACCAAAATGAAGTATTCTCAGCTGGAAAAAGTGTGTTCTGTCACCTCAGAGAAACAGAGGAACCGACAACACTGTGCACTCACATGCTTAAATTACACTGCCTGTCCCAGGGCAAAGATGACAGGGCAAGTAGCCACAGTTGGTGTGGCAGATGCTAAGCACCTCCAATGGCAGACAATTCACATAGGTGCCTAAACAGGCATCTAGAAGCCTAACTCTTAACATGTCCCCCATGCTCCAGCTGAAAGTGGTGTCCTCAGTCTTTCACTGACCTTCTAGTTGCTGTTAGCATCTATCAGGTAGCAGTTTCTTTGCGCTTTCCTCATCTCCTTGCCACTCCCTTTAACTGGCGAGTAAACGAATGAAGTCAAACAGGTCTAAAAATAGGTGCCTTCAAGAATGATGGTGCCTATCTGTGCAAAGGTTAAAGATCAGGACAGCTATATGCATCATGATTCACTGCTGCTTTTTGCTTAAGAGTTTTCCTTTATTTATTGCAGTCATACATAAACAGTAAAAGTGAATGAACTTGCCAGGTAACAGCTGGACACCCCCACCTGCTTTGCCCTCCTTCTCCAAGGAAAATTAAAAGGGAAAAATACCATAGTTTCTTCTACCTGTGAGCAGTATTCCTGCCTTCTATGCCTTCACCATGACACCCAAGGTAAACTTTCAGGAAGATCCTGCCCAGCTCAGCAGGTTGTCTCACTTTGGGAGCAGCCAACCAGATCACACAAGACCAAAATTACACACTCTCATAGTTCAGAGAGTGCAGATGACTCATCCAGCTCACAAACTTGCACTGTCCCCATGTGTGTTATCTGGACACCTCAGTGTCTGTGACATGTTTATCCTCCCAGTTCCTGGTACAAGAGGTAAGTACAGGCACCCCCTTTTCACAGATGCACCATGGAGGTACTGAGAAGCCAACCACCAGGAAAACAGCAGCAAAGCAAGGAACTGAGCCTGTCTATTCCCAGTTCCAAGCCATCACCCACTCTATGGGGCCAATCTGGTTTTCTACAGATCAGTTTTCAGACAGTACCAGTTCAGGGGTACATGTCCATACAGGTGTGGCTGGGGCTCTGACTGGAGCCACACAGGGGCTAGCAACCCCAGGAACAGCCACATAGTCAGAGGTGTGATTTCAGAGGGAAAGTTCTGTAGAAACAATCTATATTTTTAAGATGGCCACGCTCTGCAGTATGCCTCTTAAACTATCTCCCTGGGCATCAAATGCTCTCATGGTCTTGATAAGGCCAGACTCTAGTTTCTAAACCAGTAAACATTTTCAAAATAATTTAGTTTTTGAAAAACCTGAGGGTGTTTCATAAGGCCTAACATTTTAGCTGTATGACAAAGACAGTACAAATACCATTGCTACAAACTCTGCCTGAGACAGACTACCCAAGTGGAACTTGGGTTAGATCACCAGCAGTCCACACTTGTTTTGTGTGGCACACTGAAAGGTGTTAGCACATACTGAAGGCTGTAAATGATAAGAGCAAAGATCCCTCCTTGTTCAGTTGAGGAGGACAACAGTCATTATCAACAGAGTACCCAATTCTAGATAAAGCTGGTACGCCCAGCAAAGAAACATGCAGAGCTAACAGTGACAGTGAGACTGACAGGCTTCTGCATTCCCTGGTGTTTTCTTATGCTAACAGCTGATACAATTTTTAAATCCATCCCTTCATGCTACTTGGTTGTTGGGTATCCCCCCTTGCCCCTAACTCACATTTTATATGACTACATGCAGAGTTCAAATTTAACGAGCTTCTGCCCTACGTCCTTTCCTCATACTGGCAACCAGTTACATTTTTTTAGCTTACGCTTCCATTGTAAACTTTGGCCTTCATTCCCAACACTCTTCCTACAGCTAAATTTTGTGACTTTTGATATTTTTCTTCACCGGTGCTATCCAGAAGGGCTTCTTGTTTTTTCAGATGGTTTAGCACACTGAGTTACCCAATCACTCCTAATGCAGCCACCATGCAAATGCAGCCACCTCTGGAGCAGACCATGGTAACTGGAATAGAAATGGAAGCTCTGTACAATAGAGAGCATTATAGGCTGTAAACAATGGTCTCCAGTTGAAACTGCACCTGAAAATGTAGGTGGACAAAAGCCTGGGATTTATGGAAGGCAGTAGATAAGTGTTCCTCTTCCTATGAGAATTGCTATGAATGTTTCCACAGCTGTGAATGAGCGAGAGCTTTGCTGTAAGATACCCAGACCACACCACCTCCCACAACAGCCTCCCGCTTCCCTCCTCCCCCTCTTTACAACTGTCGATTCAGCTCTGGCCCAAATGTTACCAATTACATTGAAAAAGCCACTTCTTGCTCTAAATGCACTGTTCCTGTCAACTTCCTCACCCAATATTAAGCCATCCTATGACTATTAGCTTCTGAGGATCTAACACAGTCATGACTCAAGGAAAATGAAACTAGACACAGAGAGAAGCCAGCAGTTCACACTGCCTTGGGCAACCATGTAGAAATTATTCTTTATCAGACAAGACTGGACAAAACAGCACCACATGGAACTGTCAAAGCTATGAAGTGCTGATGAACAGCACTTCTCCCAAAACTCAGAAGTGGGCTACATACCTTGCCCTCAAAGACTTGTGTGGCTGACACACCGAACAAGGCTGTGACTTTGCTTCCAGAAGTGGGTTAGACCAGATGATCCCCATGGATCCCTTTCAACCTCAACTATCCGATCATTCTGTGAATTACTTAGAGATGAAAGCAACAATGGATTGAGGGGCTGGAAATAAATGTATGTGCACAAATGGATCTTGTTTCCTCGTGTGCCAAAACCAGAAGGTAATGAACTGACAGCTCCTCTCCTTGAAGCTACTCTCCCAATTTCTTACTCCTGCTTCAGAGTGATCTCACTGCAGTTAGCAGCAATGGTTCAGAGCCAAGAAGCCTGTCACTGGAGCAATCTGCTCTCACCACTTCCACCTAAAGCATATCTGTGGGTCAGCTCTGAAAGGAAATCAGCACTACTACTCCTCCTTACCTTCCACTATGAGCCATACTTGCTGTGATTCTTCCTTCTTCCCCCCGTTCTCAACCTGGCACCAGTACTTCCCAGAATCTGTCCGCTCGACGGATTTCAAGCTGAAAAAAGTCAAAAGCCATATCGATATTTTACGTGGATAAAGCATGTTTTTGCCCCAAAGGACCCTCTAGCATTTGGCAAACCAGATGCACAGACAACACCCACTGAGACACAGCCAGCTCTGGGGAGGAGGGCAACAGCCAGCCAGCACAAAGCGTACAGCTGAACAGCCACGTTGGGAGGCTCCTCTAAAGTGGGTGGAGGGAATCCTCAGCAGAGCAGACAGCCTTCCTCTGAAATGTCCTTGCAGAAACCCCATCATTTGTATCCTCTGAGGATATAAAGGGGTTGGTCATCCCAATCCTGAATCATGATGCTAGCTAGCCTTCAAGAGTGACAGCTTGGCCTACAATGTCTGAGCTAGCAGGAAACTCCAAATCGCAGACTGTCAATGAGCCCGACTGTTCTGCTTCAGGTGACAGGACTAGTGACAGCCTCATTCAGGAACAGATGGGTCAGAAAAGGGCCCCCCTCGCCTCAACTGCACTCAGTGTTACTCTTATCCCAGGAGCACCTCATACTGAAACACTACTTGAGCCTCTCAACTTGTGATTTCAGGGGTTTTTGCCAGCCTACTTCAGTACAGGACCTCACCCTACAAACTCTTCCATGGCCTCCCTTGCTCAGCAACAGCTCCTCTTCTGAGAGGATGCATCCAAACAGGGGAAGACAGTCACGAGGACTGAGCAACATTGAAGTCATAGGCCTCGAGTTCAGGGGAGACATTCTGCTCCTTGCTCTGCTGCTGGAAACTGCGGTATCCTCACTGACATTAGCAACATGAGGCTAGAGTGGTGAGCAAGGGCAGAATTTGGTCCAAAAGCAACAACGTCTCAGCTACCAAAGGCACCGGTGCGACTCCAAGTGCCTGTCAACGTACAAATGCTGATTGCCCCCTGCGGGATGTGCAGCCATGCAGCGATCCTCAGCAGATCCGGTGCCCAGCTTTCTAACACTAGCAGCCCACCATGGGGAAAGGGAAAAACATCTCAGGAAGGAAGACAGAAAAGGGAGAGTGTTTGCTGAAATGCACAAAATGGACCCACTACAGCCTGATTTTCAGAGCTGTACCTTCAAATGGCATCAGCTGTCCTGCCCATCCAGCCGCATGTTCTGAAACACAGCGATCGCAGCAGAGTCACACAGTGGGTGTAGAAATGATCACTTTAGGAGAAGAAAGGAAAAAGGAGAAAAAGATACGGACAAATCTACACTTAGTATTCTAACTTAGCCCTGGTGCTGCAGAAAGTTCTCAGTGGAGGAAAACAAGAGGTGAAAAAGATGAGACAGAGAATGTGAGGGGCAAAGAGAGTTAACTAGTGGAACTGGGGGGTGCGGGGGGGTAAACGGTATAGTTTCAAGACAAACTGTTGCCAGAACATAATGTTATGGAATAGTTCTACTAGGCACATATTTTTTCCTATCAGAATGTTTCCTACAGACAAGATTTAGCACAGACTTTTAGTTGCTGGAATTGCTGTCCCTCTACAATGCCAATCCAAAAAAAACCTAGCAGAAGACAAAGCTGGAGCTCAGGGAAGAGTGATTCTTAGTCAGTCAACAGTTCTCAGCCCTCATGGTGATGGTATGTTTGCTTGTACAAGCTCTCTTTATGCACAGAAGAAGGTGGAGCACAACCTTGGGTCTTGTTTAACTTGGTAATTCCAGAACAAGCTGATATGCCTCTTCTGCTGAAACAAAGGCAGAGAGCTGCTTTGCAGAAAAGAGATTTTGAACCTCTGAGCAGGGCAGGACTGATACCACAAAGTGTAAATGTATTAGGAAAATCTCTGCAAGAACACTCCTCCCCAAAGAAAGGAGGGGATGTAGTCCTGGGAGTCTCATTTCAATTAACAATCCTCACCCTTTAGGCAGAGTGACAGTTCAAGACAGAGAGTAAGAGAACAGAACAAGTATGTGAGAGAAAAACCTCTTTATTTAATTCAGAACTTAGTTTCCGTGCCGCACTGCAGAACAAGATGAACAAACAAGGCAAAAACACCCTATCACCTTGAAGTCACATCTCAAGCATCACAAGCATTAGCAAAGCACCCGTCACCACAGTAGTTAGGAAACCAATATGGTTCTAGTGCTTAAAATCTCAGCTGTCAGTGGCTTCAATTCTGCTCTCAGTTATGTCCCTTGTCACGTGCTGAACTGCAGACCTGAAGACCCTGCCCCACCAAGGGAAACTGCAGTCACATAGATATAGCCGACAGCAGAAAACTGTGCAAAAGGTTCCACAACAACCTTCCTTCTCTGCATCTGTTGTACCTGAGGAAGCCGATCCAGTGTTCTTCATCTACTGGAATGTACACCTGGTCTACGCTTTGCACCACTGCTCCGTCCTTGATCCACAACATCTCTGGATCTTCCATTCCCTCGAGGCTGCAATTTAGTTTCACGGGTTGACCCTGGGACACTTTTAATTTGATTGGAGATCCTGTAAATTTCATACCTAAAAAAAAAATACTACTCCGCCCCACCCCCAGAAGAAGGGGGGTTGGAGTACAGCAAATTACTCTAGGTTGGCAGTCTAGAATTACATACCCTACAAGCACAGGCTGCAGAGGGGGACTGTTAGTCTCAGCACTGCTCTACTAGGTCTGCTAAGCAATAGTCAAAGGCAAGCGCTAAAAGCACGACTGCTGGAGAAAAGAGGTGGCTCAGTGTGTCTATACAGGCCTTTTTCCAACTTGTGTAACAGCAGGGTGAGCTTCTACAGAGCAGTGCCCAGCAGAGCCAGACAGAACCGCTGGGAGCTTCGTAGTTTCAGTGATCCAGCAGCACTAAGCACATCCGCTCCACACCTCCCTCTTTTCCTCAGGCTTGAAGTTTAGCTACGGTGTTCCTGTGCTGCTAAGAAACCATTTTTGCTTGCTCCATTGTACGCCTTTGTAAAGAGCTGGGATACGAGAAAGAATCAATTATGTCTCGTTATTCAGCGTACACTGTTCCTCTGCTTTACAGAGAGCCTCTCTGCAGTTTGCTAAACCCATGAAAGCAAAGCCTATTCCACAGCACACCTTGCTTAAGAACAGAACAGCTTAGAGAACAGATATTTCTGTCACTTGATGTGGGCGTGTGCTCAAAATAAGCCTTCCTGACCCTTCAGTCCAGCCAAAGGACCATGTTGCACTCAGAGGTATAGGGATGCGACCCTAAAGCAGCAGGGCCAGAGACAGTGGAGCTGCTCAGGTTTATACTGACACAGAAGTGATTAGAATTTGGCCCAGAGCACTGTTACATGTGTGGGTGGATGGGGAGTGTTTCCCTCAAGCAGAAGCGAATATATGGAATGTGTTACCATGAGAAAACACTGAAGCCAACTATATAAGCTCATTTAAGAGAGAAAGGCATATAAAGGAGGAACCAGAGGATCAAAGGAGACCGTGGGAAAGCAGGAAGGTGGAGAATAAATGTGAAGCTAGTTTTGTTAACGAGAGCGGTCGTTTCCTATGCAGTGGCACAGGACTGACAGACCAGAACTGGTCTAGCCTAGTTCAATATTACACCCTGGAAGTGGCCTCCACATCCTTCAGAAAAAAATCATTACTCCATCACCCTTGCCCAGCCACATATCACAGTACATTACAGTTTCACGTAGTTCACTGGCTAGTCAGCTTCTCACAGGATGCCTCACTAGCCTACAAAGCAAGGCAAGAAAACGCCAGTTGTGAAATCCAGAGCAACCAGCCCGGTTGCTCTCAAACTTTGTTACAGCCTTACTGGTGAACAAATACAGAGATTTCTTACATGCTACTTCCCTTCTTGCCAAAACATCACCCTCCCACAGCCACAAGGGAAGCAGAGCAACCACAGCGGGACTGGCAGCAGGGTTCTAACAGCTGGAAGAAGGGAGAGCCAGTGCTGTGGGACCAGCCGGCACTCTGACACTGGTAGACGGTATCCAGCAGAGCACCAGTGGTCCTGAAGCAATCCCAGTACATGGGCAGAAGGATTTTATTCCTTTCCTTGAGATCCCACAGCCTGTTAGCAGCTGGCTTCCCACACTCAGCCTTTCACCCTTCTATCTGCTGTTATTAATTTAGAAAATTCACAGAGAGGTTTAGAAAGCAGGTAAGATGATAATTTTTATTTAGTTTCTACAGCTTGTTTGCTAGACTAGGGATTTAATCACCTTGGGTAGGGATTATCTAACCTCCCATTATTTAATTCATTTATAACATAAAGGACACGTCCCAGTGCATGCCAGGAAGCATCCTCCATTTCACCACTCACAATACTGGAATAAAACAGAAAAGCTCTATAGCAGCTCTCTCAGTGTTACAGGAAACTGATGTAGCCAGGCTGCTGAACACATGCGCGAATTGACAGACACTTTCATTACAGGTGCTTTCATGAAAAAAGCAAACTACTCCTCAGCTCTCCTCAGGCTGCACCCTGCTGAAAGAGATGAAAATTAAACCAAGTGTTGTTAGCAACCCTTTCTATCTTTCAGTTCCCATACAAATTAATGATGTAGGAAATCAATACATGGTACAAGTGTTCAACCTGAGTTGTAATTCTCCACATTACCCAAGTACAACCCCTCCATCAAGATCAACTGAAATGAAGAAATACAGATAGTGGAGTTTTAATAAATTCACTTATTTTTGGACAAAAATCCAGTTTTAGCTGCAGCAGCTCTTCCTGCAGGTATCAGGAAGAAGCACATAGGAGGCCAATATGGATTTTAATTTCCACCTACTCCTCCTTCTACTCTCCCACTCATGATTTCTCATCTGATAACATTCTTACCAGTGCAAGAAATAATCTCATCCAAATAGGCTCCTCCAAGCCTACCTGCAAGAGCTACAGGGGTTGAAATGTATAGATATGAAATAAAGTTATATTCAATTTCTCATCAAGCAGCTGTCTGGCAGAATTGACAGCAAACTAACATACCAGTTGTCAAAATACATATCTGCTTGTTTTTTAAACTTGCGACCTCAGAATATTCTGATTGCTAGGAATGCAAGTATGGTTTTTTGTGAAGTTATTTTGGGAGCAGAGAAAGAGAGAAAAAGAGGAAAACGTCTACTCATGCATGCCATGGCTTTTCTCTTTTTGGATTCCTTAGGACCCTGATCTGCACGGTAGCTCCTCCAGCTCAGTGCCACCCCAGCACATCGCTCCCCGTGCAGCGCGGAGCCCAAACTCCCGGCGAAGAAGCCGGAGGCTGGCCCGGGCGCAGACCGGCTCTCACATGCTGCCCGTCCCTCCCGACTCGAGGGTGAAACTTCGCGAAATGAGTTCAGAAGGGAAAGACCAACAAAAGCCTCTCAGGAATGCGTTCGCGGCCGGCTTTCCTCGGCGGCGATCCGCGCTGGGCAAATACCAGAGCAATGCCTCCGCAAACAACGATGATTATTTAGGCTACGGCTTACTACTCCGTACGCGCAGGCCAGCGGGTGAGGCTCGCAGCACCTCGCACAGCCGAGGCTATAGCCGGCGCCACGTAGCTGGCCCAGCCGATGGACCCACCGGCGCGGCGGAGC
>JANHFX010029836.1:0-27257 GCA_027560015.1 Chloroceryle amazona
TGTCAGTACTTTTCTACCCCGCCCCCCCCCCCCGCCCCTTATTACAAAGAAAAGAAAAAAAAAAAAACAAGCCAACCACTTTTCTGTTCTTTTTGTGACTAATCTGTTGCCTGCTAGGTGCCTTTTGCCCCAGATCAGTTCCTAAAGATGAAGGAATGTGGTCTGGCTCTTTTCCCCAGTTATAATATGTTCAACAATTTAATATTGGCTGTTTGGGGTTCTTTTGAAAAGATTGTGTCTCAGGTCAGCTGTAGGCTATTTTTAAGAAGCAGATACAGTTGCACTCCTTTCAGTATAAGTCAGGAAATTGAGACCTGGTTCTAATAAGGGGTCTGTAGCTTCTGTCCATACTCTGGCAGGTATTCACTCAGCTGCAAGAGAGACCTTTGCTGTGGGATCTTTCAAGTCACACTAGGGTATACACAGGATGATTTGGGTGTTCACTTGTGACTTTTTATATTCAGGTGGTTCAAGAAAACTCTGATCTGCATTCAGGTGCAGAGTACAGAAATACAGTCATGTACATCAGTTGATTAGATCATATGCAAGAAACTCTTAAATCACCTTATGAGAAGTAAATGTAAATTTATTACTAGAAGAAAGTTGACAAGGTTTTCAGAGTTTCCTAATAGCCGCAATATTTAAGGGTGCCTGGCTTGATTTACGTACATAATACTCTGTAAGTATGCCTGCTATAAACTGAGTGACATGATGGACACAATTTGTTTCATCTTAGCAACAGCCATCTTCACAAAGTGCTGAGAGGGGACTTCTCTCCTTCAGTTAATTTTTGTGCAAGGTTTGCAAGTGGACTGCATGAAATTCTTAGCGCTGTTTTCCTAACTGAATTGCAGCTGTTAATTTGGAGGGGAGTTGTTCAACAAGCTTTCACACTCTATGAAATTAACTTCTCTCATGTGGCTCAGCACAAGTCCCATGTACTACCCTGTTGCTCAGATCAGATCCTAAGGCAGACATTGCAGGTCATTAAGCCTTATGCCTGAAACCTCCATCTTGAACTGATGCTGAGCTTTTTTTCTTGCTTGCTCAAGTCAGTGTTGGGAGGGAGCTATTATGGCAGCTTGTGACAATAGCTGGAATCCATTATGTCTCTACAGATCCTTTTTAACTCTGATGTGCAGTTTGGAGTGCTTAACTGGATAGGTGAGGTTAAGAAAGGCTAGAAGCAGATCCAGGGTGTAGAGTGCTTTCTAACGAAATAAAGAAGGGCTGAATTTGCCTGTGCATGTTTGGTGTAACCAAAGAGACATTTTTGAGCTGGCTAAAGAACAAGAAGGAGGAAATAATACAGATACTGAAGCAATACTGAAATATTTCACTGTCCTGTTAAACCTGCTTTCCAGAAGTGCTTGCAAAACTGAATTTTTGCGATTTTGTGTGTGCTACATCTATATATATTTATACTTGTTGGACTTTGGGTTCTTTCCTTTAACCAAAGCAAAATTAATTATGTGAGTAGTTTACCTGAAGTTTGTGCTGTGTTGGATTATTTAGATAATCAGGACCAAAAATTTGTATCACCTCACTTGTACGAACACTAATCTCCTGATCTGAATTCAAAGGATGAAAATATGGAGAGAACAGTTTATCAAGATGTTTCCAGAGAGCTTTGAATAATTTAGTATGAGATCACTGGAAACCACATTTCCCAAGCAGAAGATATCACATTTAATGAAAAATTAAGGTTTTTTTAAAGTGATTTCTCTCTATCTACTAAGTTGCTTAAGAAACAGTCAGGGGTTTCAGAGAATGATGCTCAACTACTACAATAAGGACTTGCTGAAGTAGTGTACTTCAGTAAGTAAACTTCCATCTTGCAGTTTCCCCAAATCACAGGGATTTCATTGTTGCATTTAAATGTTTATCACTGTGTCCCAAGAGTCTAATTTGTCATTAAAAATGGTTTTAAATTATTATAATAATTCCCTTTACTTTAATCTTCCTCTCCCTAATATTCAGGAGAACTCTGTGAATGCCTTTTCTTGAGGTATTTGCCCTTCATGCTTTTATTTATTGGTTTGTAGGGAAATGGAGTTGTAATACTACAAGACACATGATCTCATATTTTTATCAACTTTTAATTTGGGATGGACTGGGACATCCAGGCTTGAAAGTCTAGATGCTGTTTCAGCCCTGTAAGGTTCTTCCTCGGTGTGTGTGCATACGCATACCTGCAAAGAGAGTGGCTTTCAGGATGTGAATTTTCCGCATTGGTGGGAAGGTGTTAAAAAACATTTATTGCACTGTGACGAGCTGTCAGGCTGGCTCCTGTTTTTTGGGTATTTGTACAGAGATTTGCTGGATAATGTTATGGTTTTGTGAGGCTGGTAGAGCTGAAAAAAGCAGAAGGAAATCACCTGGCTGCCACACAATTTCTCCATTATTCACTAGTGGGAAAACCGGGAGCTCTGTGACTCGTGCCAAGAGGACACCACTGAGTTGTGTATTTCAGGCTTTTATTTTCATGAATGCTTCCTCTCTTCATCTTTATTTGTACAACACTGGGACGTGTCTAGGAGATGGGTTTGCATCTTCAAATACTGTCTACTCTTGAGCTTTTCCCAAACCGTTGGAAGTACATGCACAGTGCTAGGCATCGACTGTGCCTGAGGAGATGAACTGGATAGGAAAGGAGGTGTCCGCTATGCCTAGAGATCCTAGATCCATAAAGGCTTGCATTGCCTAATGGGTTGGGGTTTTTTACCTGTCTTTCCACCTGGTTTTACCCTTCTCTCTACACTTGTTCTTAAAAGTGTTTTGAAGTGACTGTCTGCTTTTCATGACCCTTCATTTACCCCGTAGCAGTTCTCTGAGCAGAATCAGTATGGTCTTGCTGAGGAATAGCTCTCATGGACGGCTTTGCACTGAGGGTGGAAATGTTAAATGTTGCTTCTCTGTTGCTCAGGTACATTTCTAAAACAGTGGTAGTGTTCAGGGGTCAGAGGGATTAAACAGCAGGATGAAAAAAAAATAAATCAACCCGTTAGCAAGAGAAAGAGTCCATATTGCAAATACTGCCAGGCATTTATCCCATGCAAATAGGATGTCTTTCTGTTGGTTTCTCACTTCATGGATAGCGTTCCTGTGCAATTGCTATTGCAATAAGTTCCCTTTCTCTCTGATTCTCCTGTGACTTGCTATGGGGTCTTGTTTGTAAGGGTAGCCAAAGGTGCCTCTTTTTGGCTGTATACTGACTGTCAGTTCATTCCTGGTGAGCTCCTGAAGTGACATCAAGTTGAAAACTAGTTAATCTGACTTTCTTTGAACTGAGAATATGAGGATGAGAAGCAGCAGCTCTATGTCATTGGAAATTCTGTTTTGTTTTAATAATTAAATCTCAGTGAAGTCCAAAATTCTTTGTAGTGTAAACACTCGTCTTTAGAAGCCAGAACTTGTCTTGTCTGTTAGACTAGCATCATGAGTTAATCAGGTTTAATAAAAGCAACATCAGTGTTATCCCTGTATCCTAAAAAAATACTCTCTGGAAGCTTAACTGAGATTTGACAGCTGGGGACAGGGCAAACCCAGGGCAGGCTGGGTGAAGAGCTGCTCTTTCTGGAAGAGGAAGAGTGGGGCCAGTAGGGTGGGAGGCACTATCCATGGCTGTGTTTGGAGTTTTCAGTCCATCTGGGAAATTACCTCCTCCACTGCCCCTCCTTGGCTCTGGTACAACCACAGTGTCCAGTGTTTATTGCTGAGGAGTTCAGCATTAGGGATTTGTGTTCCTGCCAGGAGCATGGTCCAGAGTGCAGGCTGTTCCCTATGGAGCCAAAACTGAGAAATGTGAGAAGAGGGAGGGGTAGATGGTGTGTGCAGGGGAGGCCTTTTGTGTTTCTCTTCAGAGATGAACCATCGAGTGTCTTGTTAAACCAGGAACTGTGCTTTTGTGTTACGGGGTTAGCAGCATGTGCCATTGTATTGCTTCATTGTAGAGGAACTCCAAACTCCACTGAGAAGAGCAAATTTAATCCCTTTAACATGTAGATGAAGTGGGAAGAATGGTGAAAATAAATACTAGTATCTCATGCCTGCAAAACTTGGGGGCATGGATACAAGACCATTTCTTGAATGATAAAGAATCTGCTTTCATGTGTCCTTGAATTTTCTCCCTCCTTTTGTCTCTCTGCTAAGCTGCATGCTGGGTGGTACTCTGTCTTCTAAAATGAATTTTGTTAGAGGAAGTGTTGTTTGTTGCTTGCTGCAGAAATTCCACTTGTGTCCTCTTTAATTTCTGTCTCATTAACATGTACAGCTTGATCAGTGGGGCAATCTGTATGCCTCCCTTTTTCTGAGGTGCCTGCAAGTGTTACTTTGCCTGTGGGTGCATGCCACAGGCTTTCCTGTTGTCTTTACAAACCACAGTATGAATCAGGTACTAAATACACCACAGAGTGAGTTTCCTTCTGCAGTGCCAACAGGCTGTGGGAGAGCCAGTGTGTGCCATGGCAGAGCTGCAAGCAGGGAAAGGGCTAGATGGGCAGGCTGCACTGGGAGCACTGGGTCAGCATTACATAGTGCTGGACCACACAGAGGAACTCTCAGCTGAATTTACTTCAGTGCCATAGGACGTGATGTTAGCTGTCTTCTGTCCACAAAGATGAATGTGAGGTTCTGGGGAAACTGCAGAAAATGTGAAGAATGTTACTTCCCAACTTGTGTCTGGATTATTCTCAGGACATATGGCAGCACTGTTTCCCTTCTGTGATGTTTTGTTTTGTTGGTTTGTGTTCCCTACAGGGTTGTCCTATTTGTGATATTTGTGAAGTTGTAGAATCATTTACTCCTTCTGAAGTGTTGTAAGGCCATCACAATTTCTTGTTTTCGACAGCTGTTGTGCAAGATGCCTTGATGTATGTGTGGTATAAATGCTGAACCCCTTTTGATTCCATGGCCACCTTTTTCTTCTCACTTGAACATGGAATCAAGCTAGTCTTCATCATGCCTTGAAGGTGTCAAGAACTTACTTGTTACATTCAGTCTTGCAATGTTTTAGTGTGCATACGCTCGGTAAAGAAACTGTTGAAGGGCAGGTGAGTTGCTTGGGTGCCTTTGTCTACCCACCTTCATGCATGCACGCTAGAGCATTGTGTTTTGGCACACCACATTCAGAAAACCTCTACATGAGGTGGTTCTGATGTTTTTGGATGGTGTCTTGAGAGAAAGAATTGAGATAAAATCCTGATCTAGCTTTATACTTGGATTAGGGAGTAGAATTAGGAAGACCAATGAAGTGATTACAGTAAACATATATGGGGTGACACCTCTTTATTGTGAGGAGACACTGGAGTTATTTGCACCAGCTCAGCTAATACTGTCTAGTTAATCCATATCTGTATGGTCATGTGGTAGAGACAGCAGGGTCGAAAGTATTTTAGGTGTAAAACTTGAACAGTTGCTTGGATATTGCAAAAACATTTTTGCCTAATGTTGCCACTTCTAGAGAGAGACCGAGCACGTTGGTCAGCCTGTCTTCCAAAGGGAGGCATTTCAACAATCATGAACATTTTCTTAAGACTTGCCTTTTCTCTAGGTCTCATATTTGCTGGAGCAAATAGGAAGGTGAAGTATCCAGACCCTTATGCTTCCCAGCAGTTGCTTAGGAGAGGTCTATCAGTGTGTTTGTCCAGTAGGTTTAGCATGCTGCTTACAGAAGCTGAAACAACTGAATACGTTCTTTGTGAGTAGGCAAGCTGTGTTTGCATAGAATTGTAGAATACCAGGTTGTAAAGGACCTCAAGGATCATCTAGTCCAACATTTTTTAAGGTTAAAAAAAAGAGGCTGTGGAGGACAGTGTCAAAAGCCTTGGAGAAGTCCAGATAGACACTGTCCACCACTTGTCCTTCATGAACTGAGCGGGTTACTTTGTCGTAGAAGGTGATTAGGTTTGTTTTTTATCTGTTGAGGTTGTAGGTAGGATCTAACTATTGACAGTCATTGTAAGCATACCACTTTCCTGTAATAGGTGGAGGAGCTCCTTCATCAGTCCCAAGTGTGCCTTCTTCCAGGCTTTTGTTGTGGGTTCCCCCATCTGTGCTTATTATGCTCTCACTGTCATTGCTAGTGCCGGTTGCGCAAGTTGAGCACAGAAGTGCATCTTTATCTTTGAGTGAAGAAATTCAGCCTACTTCTGTCTATTTTCTCATACTTCTATTTTTCTTTAAAGTTACCAGATGCTGCCTTTTGCACTTTTACAGTCTCTTCCTTTCAGCTGTCCAGATGTTTCCCCAGAGTAGCTGTGAACAGCAGTAATTAGGAGGCCTTTGTGTTATCAGTGCCCACTTTATAAGCAAAGTCTGCTATGTGAATGATTGCACTTGAGGATAAAACTTTTATCCTGTTCTTAGAATCATAGAACAGTAGGGGTTGGAAGGGACCTTTGGAGATCTTCAAGTCCAACCCCCCCTGCCAGAGCAGGATAACCTGGGGCAGGCCACACAGAAATCTGTCCAGGCAGGTTTTAATAGTGTCTAGAGAAGGAGATTCCACAACCTCTCCGAGTTGCAAATATCTGTCAGATCTCTTCAGCTTTTTCCCCTGTAACTGAAGGTACTTCTGGATGAGGTCACAATGTGTGAGTGGAGGACTGAAACAGAGGAGCTGTGAAGTCTTTATTTCAGACTTGGTCTTCCTGAGATGGTGGAAGAGGGAGCATTTTTGCCTCAGTAGGTGAACAGTACATAGGATGGGTGACCCTCTGCTATCAGGATGGATTTGATGAGTTACTCCATGTGTTTTCCAGGTCACTTGTTGTTAAAGATGAATTAGGATGGTTGTCCTTCTGATGTCTCTGCAATTTTGAGGGAAGCGAGGGGCAACGGAGAGAATAGTCTTGAAAGCAAAGTCTGACCTACTTCTGCTTCTCTCTACAGCTGCCAAAAGCCTGCTGAACAAGAAGTCAGATGGAGTGAAGGTAAGTTCTTGCTTTCCCATTTCAGTGTCTCTCCAACCATCTGAACAGAAGGCAGCCACTTTCTCTGGTGCCCATCCCCACCCAGGGTAAAAACACAGCCCTGTCATCTGCCTGGGATTGTTACATTCAGTGTATGGTTATGGAGCCCTGGGTGGGATCATAATGTTCCTTACATGCAGCTTATACATCACACAACTAGCTACGTCCTCTACTGTACCAGTAAGATTTATTTTTACCCTTTCAAGTATGAAGAACTGGTCAATGCAGGGTGGATTAGAAAGACCAAGGACTTGCTCAAGTGTGACATGTGCCTCTGACTAATCTGTTCTGTTCAGTGCAGAATGCATCTGGATATCAGAATTGCACAGAGCAATTGTCAGTGATTGATATTACCCATCAGATGCCATGGAAATCTTTTTGTCTCCACACTGGGACAGATGCTGGGAAGAGGGGTGAGGAAGACAGAGCCTTCAGATGTTCATGTGTGGAAACTGAGTCATGTGTTAGAGTTTGATCTATGTCCCTTAGGGCCAGGCACTCTCCTGCTCCCTTCTGAGGGGAATTATTTTTTCCCCACTTCAATATCACTCTTTCTGTGCATGGCCACCTTTTAGTTCTGGAGGTCAAATAGTCCATTCCCAAGGCTTTATGTTGTTGCACTCAGCAGCCCTTTACCATCTGGTTCTGGAGTAGAGACAGTTAAAGGCTAGAGCACTGTCTCCCCTAACTGCTCCAAAGGGTAACTGTCCTCCACATGGGAAAGTAGGGTTTAATTTATTTGCTTGCATTTCCATTTGAAGACCAAACCTTTCTCCATATCTGTTAGGTGGAATAGTTCATCTCCTTGTTTTGCACTATGGACAATCTTCATTTTCCCCGTGCTGGGCGACTGACATGCCCACTACAGGGCCAGCACACTTGTTCTCTCCTGCTCTCTTAGCCCTTTTCCATTTTCATGAGGCTCTGTTTTCAGAGGGCTCACAACACAAGCAAGATGCTGGGAAAAGAGGTGTTTTCAGAGCAGTTGTGTTTATTTTGGGGACTGCTTGTAGTAAAGCCTGTATTCTTGTGTTTTTTCTGTGTTCTGCCCTGATGGCACCTGTCTTTGGACAGCCATCTGAACATGAGCCAGCAGTGTGCCCAAGTGGCCAAGAAGGCCAGTGGCATCCTGGCCTGTATCAGAAACGGTGTGACCAGCAGGAGTAGGGAGGTGATCATGCTCCTGTACTCAGCCCTCGTGAGACCACACCTTGAGTACTGTGTCCAGTTTTGGGCACCGCAGCACAAGAAGGACATTGAGGTGCTGGAGCGGGTACAGAGAAGGGCAAGGAAGCTGGTGAGGGGGTCTGGAAAGCCTCCCTGATGAGGAGAGGCTGAGGGAACTGGGGTTGTTTAGTCTAGCGGAGACTTGAGAGGAGACCTTATTGCTCTCTATAACTACCTAAAAGGAGGTTGTAGCGAGGCTGGTGTTGGTCTCTCCTCCCAAATTACTAATGATAAACCGAGAGGAGATGGCCTCAGGTTGTGTCAGGGGAGGTTTAGATTAGATGTTAGGAAGAAATTCTTCACTGAGAGAGTGGTTAGGCACTGGAACAGGCTGCCCAAGGAGGTAGTGGAGTCACCTGGAGGTGTTTAAAAAACAAGTGGATGAAGGTTGGACTCGATGATCCTAGAGGTTCTTTCCAACCCTTATGATTCTATGATTCTCTCTCTTGTTTTGACTGCCTTTTTTTGACCCAAATGCTACATGGAACTGCCGTTCTTGCTCTAGGGTACTTATATTTCAAATGTGCCTGCAAGAGTGAGATTTTGTGCCTTTGCACTTGCCTAATGTACAGACATGCATTGAACACGTGCATGCTAATAGAGCAAGTGTGTTTGAGTTGTTGCATCTGTTGACGTGGAAAACATTACAATAAAATCCCAGGGGAATAAGAATAGGTGATCCCAGTTGTGAACTGAGAACAAGCAGACACAATCTTCAAAAATCCAGTGTGGTAAGGGAGAGGCAACTGGAAAAGGAGCAGTTAATAATATGTCTACACAGTTTTGTCACCTACCCAGAAGAAAATGACTTTCTGGTTTCCAACAGGTTTTTCAGGAGTCAAAATCTTCCAGAGATGGACAAATATTGTGCACACAAGGTTTAAGAAACAGCTTCCTTGTCACGTAGTTTCAAGGAGACCTGTATGTGGATTTCCAATCCACAGAAGGCTTGTGGTGTTTAGTTCATTCAGAACATGATGCCTTCCCCTGTGAAAAGGGTAAAGCTGGATTTTCTTTTCTGGCTGTTCTTCAACTGTTCATCAACTCCTCGCAGTATATGTTCTTCCTGATATATATATAATTGAATACTTGTGATAAAGTGGAAGGTAGATGAGAAAGCATAGCATTCTTTGTACATGATGTATGGGGTTGACCGCTGGGAACCTCTTCTCTGCTCCTGTGTGACACTGGAGACCTGCAGTCAATAGCCTGCATGTAACTTTGTTGCTCCTAAGTGTTAGAGCAGTCTTCCTCTGCAGAATGAACCTGAGTGGTGTCCATAAGGGGCATCACATACTTTCAGCCTGGGCTGAGGGCCCTCCAGAGAGTTGTTTAAGTTGTCATCAAATGCTTAAGCCATTTTCCCCAGTCAGCATCTATCTCCAGGTGTGGCTTTTGAATCCTCATTTTTATAAGCTTTAAAATGTAGAAGGAAGATACATATTTCTTCTTAGCAGTGGTGTTTTGAGTAACCCTCTTTCTTTTTAAAAGTACAGGTTGCTTCCCCCCAGTGCTAAGTTTGAGATGATAGAGGGCAGGTAGTGGTCTGTGTGTGTTTGTAGTACATCCTTAACACTTCTCTTGTAGGGTTTTTGTGGCTACATGCCTGTCCCCTTTGTTCCTACTGTCTACATGTTCAGTGATGATTCCTATCAGTCATCCGTGGAAATGTAGCCTTTTACCACTTCCATTTTCTTACTGGAGCAGTACTGGCACACTTGGCTGCTGTGCAGCAATCTTTTTGCTGGTCACTTATCTGACTGATGGCCTCACCATTGTGTCCAGCCTGCTTGTTTTGCATTGCTCCTCACTGGGAGACTTGTAATTTTAAACTCACTGATTTTCTCATCCTAGGTAGATCTGACAAACAATTTGCACCAGTGATTGACAGAGTTAAGGGCATCTGGTCTTACATTACATGTAACAAACTATGATTTCCTGCCCCTGTGGTAGTGCAGAGCACACATACCATGACTCAAGCATCAAACAGATTTTCAGCTTTGTGGTATTGTTTTCAGTCCCACTTCTTATGTAAATAATTTTACATCAGATGTAGGTCTAGAACAAGCATTGCATAATGTATGTTTAACTGCAGTCTGCTGATGACCAGATGCCATGTGGTTAGGCTATTTCTTGTGTTCCCTACAGACGTGGAGACTCCTGCTTTGTTTGGTGGTTGAGTTTTTTGTTTGTTTCTTAAAACCTTCTTGGAAATTATTTCCTTATGGAGATTTGAGGGAAAATAATGTTGGTTTTTTTTTTCATTTTTTTTCCACTGGCTTTATCTGTTCCACAGTGACTGTTCTCCATGAGAGTGTTGCCACGGGTATTCACACAGTAGATGAGAATCGGAAGAGTATGATGATTACCAATGGATAATTACGCTAGTGTAAAAATTAATGGCCTTAAGCCCCTTGAGGAAAAACAAAACAAAAAGAAACAACAAAAAAAACCCAAACATTGCCAGTTTCTCTTAATTTACTTTCAGTTAAAGCTAACTTTCCTATCCTTTTGGCTAGTATTCAGAGCTAGCTATGGTAGAACACTGCATTAACAGAAATTCCTACTGTATTTGTCAAATATGTAGTATTAAGCAAGTCTGAGTGAGACCTGTACATCTTTCCCACACTTTATTCCAAACAACTATATGAAAATGTGATGGTGAATATCTGATGCAACGTGCTGCATGTTGTTGCTGATTTAGCAAAAATGAGAGAGGAATGATATGTTGGCCATATGTTGTGATATGAGCATCTAGTGTGGGCTGTGTTGAGCTGATCTGTTAGAAAAGAAATCACAATTTCTGTTTCTGTGGGAAGTGTCTTTAATTCTTTGTTGAAGGAAGCTTACCACGCTGTAGCATTAAGGATACATGCATTTTACCTGCATCAGACCATTTTGGAAGTGGGGAAGTGGAATCTCCCCCTCAGAAGGGGAGGCTAGGAAGGAAATATTTTTTATTCCAATACAGATGTGTCCACACTGGGGTTAATTTGATAAATTTCCATGTGTATCACCCTCTCCTCTAGCAAATTCCTTTCCAGAATCTATTTGAAGCATTCCTGGTTTTCATTTTGCACTGCTGCTTCTATTTCAAGTACTAATTCTGCTAATTGGTAGATATTTCATCAGCTTGGCACTTGAGAACTTTTCCATTATCTTAAATAATGAATGATTTAAACTGCCTTGAATCTTAAATTGTCCCTGCTCACCAAACCTTTGGTAGTGCTGCACTCACTTTCTTCGGGCAGAATTTGGATCTGAGCTGATGGAGTAGCAACAAGCAAGGCCCAGGTTTTATCCCTAAGGAACATGCTTTTCTCCTTTCATATCCAGAAAACAAGTCTGGAAGATACTGGGTGATGAATTACAGAGCCATGTAACATACCACATATCTTGTGGTCACCACTGTAGGTCCCAGGTATTTTTTTTAAGATTCTAAATTTATGCCTAAGATTGCACAGCTGCCATTTTAAAATTTCCTTTAGATAGTTTCATGTCAAATTTACTTGCTTTCTTGTTCCCCTTTCTGCCTGTTAGCTGGACTTACTGTCCACTACAAGGTGAGGGAGGGGTTAAGAAATGGACTGGGGCAGACACCTAGGTGAAGATCAAGGATACTTTATGCTGAATGTCCTTTCTTTGACCTTGTCAGGGCCTGGGGCTCTCTATAGTTCCTGTGACAGCCCTACTGTTGATTTTTTTCTTTCCTCTAGTCAGCAGTTCAAACACTCATGTTCCCTTTTTCCCCAAAGGGGAATTTCCTTTCCTACTGGTGTGACACAGGCATGTGTGTGTTTCCAGTTCTAGCTGGGCCTGTCGGATCCGTCTTTATAATCAGAATTTGTTAATGCACAAAGTGCGTTTTTTAGTTAAGTATATAAGTATTTTAAAATGAGTACTTCTTTAAGCTCTTTGTCAGTTTTTTCTTTTACTTTCTGAGCACTTTGGTTTGTGATTAGAGGGTACAAAATTATGTCAGTATTGTTTTTCAGGCCCCATGTAATATTCCATGTAAATAGTAACTTGTGGAGAATGCAGCAGGTTGCAGGAGATTGCTGTTCAGCATTCACTTGCAATGCTGAGCAAAATTTGATGATTTTCTGCCTTGTCTCTCTGCTGCATGCACTCTGCTTTCTTTCCTAGCAAAAGCTGAATAACATAAATGAAAGAGTAGAAATCCACATTTTTCATGTGGCAAGGTTAATGTTGTAAAACCTGCCCTTCATCTTCCATAATAGCAGAGGGGCACCAAATACCATTTGTTCTGATGTTCTTAAAGAATATTGTGGTAAGTGAACATTTTGTGCCTGGTGGGTACCAGCTTTCCCTCTCCTCTGGCCAGTAAAGATTATGTGGGGAAGGCAGGATGCTCTGTGTGCCTTGGAGAAGGCACAGTAACAAGGTGAACCAACAAGAAATCCTTAAAAAAATCTGCAAACATCTGGAAATCTGGAAGGTCCAAGTAACATCCATGCGGTGACCAGCAGGAGTTAATGTTCCAATTTTTGTGTCTGGACTCTTTATGACCTTAAAGCCATACTTTCTAAAGATTGTTGTTATATTGAAGCTAAATGAGGAGAACGCAAGCTCACCGTCACAGCTCAGTTTTTTGCTGAACTGTTTTATGCGAGACACTTAAGGAGTACTTCAGATGTGTTTTAAGTGCTGACAACCAGTAGCACATTCTACTCACCTTTGATGCATTCACTGTTTTTCCTGCATTGTTGTTAAAGCTTAGAAACTCAAACCAAGACCAGGGGTCCAGGGTGCTTAGCACTGTAGCAATGCCTAAGCAGAAATTCCTTTCCTCTTAGTCACAAATTAAATAGACATGCTTACAAAGCATTAAGAGAAAAGATGCATTGATAAAGATGAAATTATTTACTCAGCATCACAGGAAACAGCTGAAGCAGAAGTAGGAATAGGACCTCAAATCTGCTAGTTCAGGCTGTCTCTCACTGATCTGTTTTGTGTTAAACAGTTTTTTTTTTTCCTACATGAAATCCCGAAATGACTGTGCTCTCCATGTAGAGAGTATGAGCTGCAAGTGTGATATTTTCAGAAATGGACTGTCAGTATCAAAGTGGGGAGAGCTCCACGTAGAAGATAGAAATTCAAAAAGCTACTGAAAAGATATACATGTGAAGTGCTCAGAACTGTGAATGGGATATAGCCCGGAATCACTCTACTTCCTATAGCATCTTTTAGTAGGTGTTGTATTTTCTGTAGGTACTCGGAATGACTTCCACAAGTACACATTTCTAGTATTGCTGCTGTGCTGAAGGGACAGTGATTCTTCAGGTTGTTTTGTCACCTGCTGACTTCTGTTTATTGTTACCTAAAGCAAGAGTCTTCCTTAGGTGGCATTGCAGAGAATCTGCACCTCTTTTGAGATGAACACCTCAATTTCACAAAAGCACAGAAATAGAACTTTAATAAGGATTCATCCCTAGCTTTGAGAGGAAACTACTGCTGTGGGAGAATGTCTTTTTGCACAGATTTATGGAAATCCTTAAAAGTGATCAGAGAGGTGCTTTACCATAGGCTGTCTGCCTTGAACATTTTTGTCATTCCCTGCGACATCTCTGCACGGCCTAGAAATACTTAAGAGATGTAGCTGTGTTATGGAAGGAGCAGAGAACTCTATAACTAAACTTCTGTTATCTGATGTACTTCGCTAAGTCACATTACAAGAAGAACTTGCTCAGCTAGTCACTTTGGGAAGGTGGCATAGATGGCTCTGATGCAGCTGTTACAGAAGGAATTGCAAGACTGATCTGATTTTAGTAGTTTCCTTGTGTATGTTTTGGCTTAGTAAGTTTTTGATGCTTTGAGACTTCCTGCCAGTAGCTCACATTGGCATTGTCCAACCTGTCTTGAGTTGTAGTAGTACTTTCATGCTCTGATCTTAACAGAGGTCTCACTCCCCACCCTTTTTCAAACTACCTAGCTAGCTTTTCTTCCCCCTGTTGTTAGAGTAGCCAGTATCAGAGTGCATCCTGGAATTTCTACAATACATCGTTCCATGGTAATACACCAACACTGTTTTAAATTTACATTATACTCTAATTAAATTCTGATCTGCAGAGAGTTCTGTTTCCTCCTGTGTCATTGTTACTTGTGCCTCTAATATAGGAGGGTGATTGTTTTCTGTATGGTTTGGTTGACTCTCCTTTCATATTGAACCTTTTGATTGTCTCTTAACATTTTCTGCCCCTTGTTTCCATAACTCAGCTGAAATCTGTATGAACTTCAAATGAGACTGCCTTTCTTAGAGATCAGTTTTCCTGCATTATCTGTATAGCCTTTGTTTGTCTGCTGCAACTTACAGGATACATTTAAAAATTAAAAATAAAACCTGAAGTTCTGGAGCAGTTTCTCAGATGATATGGATTTCTACTTCTCCCAGTTAAAATTCCCTGAGGTGACTGGGTACAAGGACTCCTCTGGGTTGTTGGTGGTCTAAGCATTGTATTCATGTACTGGTATTACATCTGATTTTAGTTGTAACTTGAGTAAGAGCTTGTGGAGAAATCAAATTGCCCTAAAAGAAGATGAGAGGAGTCTAAAGTTTATAAACCAGGTAACGCCAAGCCCTATGTTGTGCCTCTGTGAAGTGAAAGATTCATGAGCCAAATGCTGAATAAAGCAGCATTTAGAGTCTGTCCATGCTGGAATTAAAGATCAGATGATGCAGAAGCTTTGCTGTTTTGAGTCTGTGTGTGCAGTGGCTGTGCGATTCTGGACTGCGCGGTGTGATTAGAAATGTGGTTCTGGGTATGAAGTGAACATGAGCTCTCAAAGACATGCCAGTCTCTGTGTGTGCTGATGTGAGGATAGCAGGGACAAGCAATATTTAGGGTGAAAACTGTGAAGGCTCAGTAAGTGTATGAAATGGGCCTCTGCCCTCTCCATGGCCTGTACTGAGTTCAGGCACTGTTCCAGAGGTGGGCCATGGTAGTGTGCAGGACTCCAGAGCTATATAGCTGAGCCCATGCCATCATGGTTTTGGCTGGGACACACTGCTCTACGCTACTTTGTGAACTAGATTGTAGTAAGCAGCAGAGAAATAGCCTAGGTAGTACTAAAGGAGAAGCACATATGGAAAATACCGTGTGGAGGCAACAGGGCGAAGGGGTAGCACTGTAAGGCTACCCTTTGATGACACTAAACTTGTATTGAAAGAGCAGAGGAATACATGCTGAGCCTGGTTTACTTGGAGAGTGGAGTTTGGTGTGAAGGTGTTTTTGAAGATGACTGAAGATGCTTTTGAATAAATAAAAGTAGAGTCCAAGACGGTTTGGTAGTGCTTGAGCATTTCTCTCTGTTTGTTTTCCTCCCAGTGTGTGAGAGCACAAGGTGTTCTTGGTCTTTCTTACCTCTATGTCTGAGCCCGGGTACACTTTACCTCTCCAGTCAGCCCCATATTCTGTGCGAGGAAGCCTTCCTTCTCCCCATGCTATGTACAGAAGTTCCCGCATCTTTCTTTAGCCTTTGGTATTGTCACTTCCATTGTGCCCTCCTCCCTACCCTCCAATTCTAGTTGCAAACACACTTCTGCTTTCTCCAGATGTGAACAGGCAGGGATTTGCTGCCTACCTCTTTGGTGCATTTGGGAAAGCTGCAGTTTTCTGAGCTGGGAGAGGCACCTCTGTGCATCCCACAGCTTGTGCATACACATTCCTCTCTCTTCTTATATTGGTGTGCAGGACAGCTATGACCTCAATGTCTGAGTGGATGGGGGTCTTCAACCCTGGCCTCTCCCCTGGTGTGTAGTCATGTTCTTTAATGGTGACTTCTCTCTGCACCTTCTTGTGTGTCTGTGCATTTCTGCTGCTGCTTATACCTGTCCCTTAGGAGAGCATTATTGGCAGGGGGGCCCTTGCTGGCACACTAATGTGTGAATAGTTTCTGTGCTTTTCTTCTCATCTCCTCTCTTCCCTTCTCTTTCCCTCTCTCAATGGTGTGTCCAGAAAAGGAAGTCGAGCTCCAGTGTGCATTTGATGGTGAGCACCTCCTGTAAGCTGCCTGCGATTCGTGCGTCCGCCATTCTCATGCCATGCACGCTCGGCTTGTGCTCATCACCCTACATAGCATGTCTGTGCGGGGGGTGGGGATCATTGTGCACTGAAAGGTCCATGTCCTCACTAAAAGGGCCCTGCCATTGTCTGGCCCCCGGCCAGTTGTACACTTACTGTTTTGTACAGAAAATCAACTGCTAGTGATGCAGTTTGACCTTGCCTGCTCTGAGCGTCAAATGAAAAAAGGCAGTGGTTCTCCTGGGCTGAGCAGAGCAGGTACGCGCCTTGCCTGGACATGGGGCTTTGTCATTCTGTTGCAGAGGTGCCAAAAAGAGGAGCAGGTGCTTTGCCTAGTGTTGGTGCTGTCATCCTCGGTGGGAGCCCTGCAGTGTAGAACAAACTGGGAGTCGCTCCAAATGTGGCAGAGACTGATGGGGCTCCACTGTTGTTCAGATGAAATGTGTGGGCACAGCACCGCTGGGCAGCTCAGAGCTGCTGGTCCCTTCTTTTTTTAGCACACTTACTGAAAAGGTTTGTCAGAGCCTTTATAATCCAAAACTTCCTTTTGTCCTGATCTCATTTGTGTGTCCCAGCATGACCAATACCCAGTAACTGCCTTTCCTGTCCTGTTCATTTCCTTTTTTCATCCATCCAGATACTTGATAACCATAGAATTTGTCAGAAGAGTAGTCAAATCCACACTCAAGGGAGCAAAGAGAAAATTGGCCAGTGCCATATTGTAAGGAGTCATACACATCCCATTAGATGATGCCTTTGTCTCTGACATTGAGATATGAACAGTAACTAAGCACAAAAATTAGTTACAGCATTATCGCCTTTACACAGAAGAAGAACAGAAAATATTTCTTCCCTGTTGCAGGTAGGAGTGGGAGTGTTATAGTACTGAGAAGGCAGAATAATTTATTTTTGCATTACTATCTGGAAGTTATTTCTCCCTTTCCTCCTTTAGTGACAGCTTAAAACTGTGTAAACATAAAAGAGTACTGCTTAAAAAAAAGTGATGTGAAGGACTGACTTTTCACCAACCCTGCCTCGATGAAAATCCAGAGCAGGAGTTCATTGTGCCTTTCTTGCCCTTCTTTTCTGCCCCCGACAACAATACTTGAATTCCTCTGCAAGTTGTTTTAAAGCAGCTGGGATATGTAAAACATGTAAGTGTCAGCCTCAGGAAACATGGAAGCAGTGAAGGTGGCTAAATAACCAGGCAGCCTATGTGTTGGTACTTATTTCCTTTTAGTTGGCTAGAAATGTGTGTCCCATGCGATATGATCACTGGTCTGTTTTGTTTCTCTTGCACCCTCTATGTTGTTTGTGCCTTTCTGTCCATCTCTTGTCTAGCTCAGGAAGTGCTGCCAACTGCTGTGCCAAAACCAGTTGTGTTACATAGATTTTTAAGAAGGGCTTGGCACTTTTTTGGGTGAATTGGCCTCTTCTAACTTGAGCTGTACCACCGTGAAGGTTTGTAGCCTGCCCAGTGACTGCAGTGCTGGCTGGCAGGAGGAGGCGAAGGAGGGATAAGAGTTGGCTGTGTCACCTGGTGCTCTGGGAAGAGCAGGCCAGTCTTTTCCAGGAAAGGGCAATTGGTTAGGTGGCCATGTCTCTGTTTCAGGCTCAGGGCAAACCCACATGAGACAGAGAGTGGGATTTCTATTAGCCCCCTTTCACCTAGGGGGAATAAGGAAAAAGAAAAATGCCTCACCCAAGACTGAAAGTTAAGACAGTAACAAATTTAATAACAGGAGAAAACCAGAAAAAGGAATATTAAGGGAAGAAGGATGCAGAACTATATCCAAAACCCACTCTGCGATGGCGATGGATTGCACAGCGCATGTGGAGTCAGGCCCAGCCGAGCTGAGATGCTGTTGAAGCTCCCAGAGCCTGGGAATGAATAGTATCCCCCAAACTCCCGATCTCCTTGTTATATGGAGTGTGTCAGGGAAGGGGAGGGAATAACAGCTGCCCTCTGACTCTTCAGGGTCCTGGGGTTACCACCTGTCCCTCCACTCAGTCTGTTCACCCTTAAAGCACAACAGGCCACAAGACATAAATGTGTATGGGAAGCTCTATGTCTGATACCTCCACCTTGAGAAAGAGTTTTGGAAAATGCCTAAGCTGTCTTCTGCCTCTTCCTTGGGCCTCCATCCTGGAGTAGAATGCTAAGTGACTGTGGACTAGCAAACACAATACTTGATTTCTTCAGCCTGTTGGCTGGGCAAGAGTATGATGGTTGAACTGGGTGTTCAGTGCAACCTGGAGGGTAGACTATGTGCTTTGATGTGTGGGGTTTGCACTTTGTAAGGTGACATCCCATACCTAACAAGCTGCTGTTGACTTTTCTTTCAGAATAGTGGCTTCCTGGACAGGTTGGGATTTTTTCCCATTTGGTCTCAGTTATAAAGCCTTCCAGAAAATGGGAACTATTTTTATATAGCTTCTTTCATGCTAACTTTACCTTCCTATCCCAGTAGACTAAGAAAAATGGGCTAATGTCCTTCTCACTGGAAGAGTTTTGGAAGATAGATATCTGCATTAGGATCACTGTTTCTGAAGAAGTACGAGAACCTCAGTGCTGTGTGGAGGTGTGGACACAGGCATGAAAGAAGTTTCATTGTATTTATGACACA
Source organism: Chloroceryle amazona (assembly GCA_027560015.1). Taxonomy (NCBI): domain Eukaryota; kingdom Metazoa; phylum Chordata; class Aves; order Coraciiformes; family Cerylidae; genus Chloroceryle; species Chloroceryle amazona. Next base: position 18,868 of record JANHFX010029836.1, read on the forward strand.
GAATAGCTTGGAACTCATTTTTTTCAGGTTGATCTGTTCCTCTCTCTCATCTACAGTGGCCTGTTATCTTTTCTGCTGTTAGGCTGGAAGTACATCCACAAAGCAAGGCCTTTGGAAGGCCAAAGTCTTAGGACAATGTGAGATTTATAGAAACAGGCAGTAAACAGTAATTTGTTTATATTGGTGAAACTTTCTTAGCCTTGGGGATGAGTGTGTCATATGCGCTTTTTTTGTTTGTTTTTTTCCATGAACTTTTAAAGAATTAATTCCTGCTTCTCTCTTCTACTTCCTCCCCTCTCCACCTGCCCCATATTTCTCTTCTCTTCTCTGTTTCTCCTCTCTCCCTCTCCAAAAGGGATTGCTAAGCCAAGGCATGCTGCTTGTGAAGAAAAAACGAAGTGTTAGTAGATGTGTGTGTGAAGTCTCAACCTCACAGGATCTGTCTCTTGTTGACATAAACCTTTGGCAGATGTTTTCCAGCTCAGCATTTTAATTTCGCATTCTTTGTTGGTTACTGGGTGATGAGGGCTTGGTGTTTTTCAGTATGAGTTTGCACTCCCCAAGAATGGTGGGATGGAGAGCAGCTTCAATGAGGTCACACTTCTGTGAGCTCCCACCTAGTGCCCCTGATCTGTAAACTAAGGATTTTTGAGTGAGACTCCTACAGTCCTGATTTTGACATTATTGATAGTGTCTGGCAGCAAGAGAGCTGTATACCTGGTGAGGGGGTTGTAGGGCAGTGTAACTGGCAGTGTAATTCTCCAACAACTGACTGGTTTTGTGGGCTGGGAGCTATACACTACTGGATACAAGTTTGGCTTCCTACAAACATAACTTCACTCATTCCTGATGTGACTGACACACATGACTCAGTGGGATGTTTCTTTGCAGCAGGCTGGTGACTGTCTTACTGTTGTGCTGTGTGAATGCAGGAAATTGAGATTTTATTCTTCTACCACACCTACAACAGTGACTGAAGAGGGGAAAGATGAAAAACTCCTGGGCACCATCCAGAGGATTTGGTACTTGGGGAACTACATGGACTTTTCCTTGCATCCCACTCCCATCCCTTTCCATATTTTGGTCCTGAAGTCTTATTTGTTCAGGTCACAGCAGGGACAAAACACACCATACCTCACCTTTACCTTTTCTAGGGCAGACCACACTTTTTCTTGCATCAGTAGATTCCTTGGGACCCTCAGCATCATCACACACCTAGGACTCTTCCTGCACACTTTGGAACTCCTCTGACATGACTCCCATTTGTCCCCCGTTTGAGACTCCACCATGACTTGTGTCTCTCACTTCTGTAGTCTCTTTCTCTCGGGACTGCTTCCATCTCTCATTCTTCTTCACCACAGACTTTTGCTGGTGCACATTGCAGGATTCTCCCCATCCCTTTGGGCTGTTGCCTTTTTCCCTTCTGTTTTCCTTCCTTAGAGTTCTAGCAGTCCATGCACATTTGGGTTTTGGTACATCCCTTTGGTACATCTATTGCCTCTGAGGGAAGGATGGTGTCCAGTGACCCAGGCAGCACTCCTTCATCCTTCCTCTTCTTGGTGATCAAGCCTGTGGGGAGGGGAGGGTCTGAGGAGATGGTTGGGGTTGAAGCAATACTGTCATTTTCTTGCTGCCTCTGCTGCCCAGCAGGGGAACTAAAACCATGTTTTTCTGTCTCAGCCACAGAGCAACAACAAAACCAGTATAGTAAGCACTGCAAAAGAAACACCCCCAGTGCAGACGTCCATGGTATCTTCCCCAACCACTATTTTTTTCCTGTTTGGTTTAATTTTGATTCTGTCCTCTCCCCTTCTCTCCTTCCCCCTCATCCCGAGTGCTGCTTGTGCTGCTCTATTTCAGCTTGTGTTTTGGCTTCGTTCTGTCTGTGTCCCTGTGCTGCTGTGGGGCCTGATCACAGCCTCACAGGCTTTGGGGTGGGGGTGCTGAGCAGAGCTGTGGTTGGATGTGGGGATTGCAGCTTGCCTGGACTTCCCTGTGTGCCATCCCTGTAGTTCTGTGTGTCCCGTTCAACTGTTCCTGCTGGCTTTGGAGGCTAGTTTGGAAGAAGAGAGTGGCATGCGCCATCCACTCTCAAACACGCAGGAAGTGGAGGATGGACTTCAGGACAGCACAGAGGAAAGGGCAGGCAAAGGGGTTTTAAAGGAATCCTCTGATGACCCCTTTGGCCTGCTCAATTGGGTATATTATTCTCTGCAGCTCACTGATTTGCTGGGCTAGCATTTTCAGTTTGGGCTGTGTGCAGTGGGCTTTCGTAGGGTGCCCCCTGCCTGGTATGTTTAACGGTACAGCTCAGTGTGCCCTCTGCCTTAGCATGCTCGAAGATCAGGCAGCAGTGCAGCGGGTGACAGAGGGAGATTGGGTGAGTGTACATCACTTCACCGTCACAGTCCCTGGTGCCCTCGCTGAGCCACCCTACAAGAGTGACAGCAGTGTGGGGAGATGGTAGGATCCTGAAGTCTTCTCCCGGTAATGAAGGGATGAGTGCAGGAGCTAGTTAGCACTTTGTAGACCTGGTAGCTGCTCTTTGTTGTGTGTCTCTGGAGAGCTGGATTTGGCATTTTTGGGGGGCTGGGAGGGTGAGAGTTCATGTTTTTGTTGTTTGTTGTAGGATGAAGCCTTCTTGGGACACTTCATAGTTTTCTGCTTCCCCTACACTGGCCTTGTTCATGATCGTTTTGATACTGAGGGAGCCTTTCTAAATTATTAATTATTATTATTGAAACTGGATCTCATTTTAGAAACTTCTAGAAAACTGTGCCTTTTTTCACAGCCTAGTTCCCTAAGCAGCTCCTCTAAGAAGCACTGAGGTGATCTGGCTTATCCTCTTTTTACTATGGAAATTATGAATGTCCCTTTTTAAAGTTAAAATACCCAGCAAACTTTCAGAAAACCTGGGAGACAAAGGCCCCAGCCCAGTATGATCCTTTCCTCCACCTCTTCTGAAGCATTTTCCAGTGAGGACGCTGCTGAGTGGTCACTACTTCATGAACAGCTGCAGAGGGTGCAGACTGGCTGCTTGGTTGCTGTCTGGTGTTTGTGCCAGCCTAGTTCACTGAGGGCAAATTGGGAATTAGGGGCAATTGCAGGGAATCTGGGGGCTTTGTCTCTTTGCAACTGTAGCTTTTAGTTCAGCCTTTCTCCTCAGGAAACCTTCTGTGCAGGAAGTGTGCGCTCCAGCACGCCAAGCACACGTGTGCTGTTTGGAGTTTGTGGTTTGATTTATTTTTATTTTTTTTTTAATGTCAGTCACCTTTTCTCTACTTGCTGGGGAGTGAAAAGAAATGAGAGAATGCTTTGGAATTGGAGTTTAATGATTCTTCCATCCTTTCCTAGGAGCCTCAAACAACTGTTGTCCATAATGCTACAGATGGCATAAAGGTAAGGGATGGGAGTGTTGCCAGAGAAACCTCTGCTTCTCTCTTGTTCTCGTCTTAGTGTGTCTTAGGTTGGTTGCTACCTTTCCAACATCTGGTTTGTATCGTGTTCCTCAATGCTGGTGGAAGTGGACTGGAAAGGTTGTGTTATATGGCTGTGGGTCTCTGGAAGAGACTTGAGTAGGGGCAACTGTTCAGATATTATAATCTCTTTCCTACTGCGCTGTGTAATCACCGCTCTTTTATATGTAGGATCAAAGGGAAGATACAGGCACTTTAAGGACTTCTTTTTTTTTAATCTTCTGGAACTGGAGACCTGTTCCTCTGAGCAAGCCTAGGAGCCCTTCTTTAGCTTCTTGTGGCTATTCTTCTTCCAAACAGAAGCAGCTCCCATTTGATCTCATTTGACAGAGTTTGGTAACTTCTGTCCTTGTAAAAGTTCGGGGTGGACAGCTTGAATGGCTTGAACACACAAAAGCAGAGCAGAGATGCTGTTAAGTTTACCTTAATATTTGGCCTGCTTCCATCCTCTCCCTGCCATCTCTGCCTATGGTTTTGCGCTTTTCCCCATCTTTCTTCACAAACAAATCACATTATTGACTCACACTCCTGACTGCTGATGCCTGGTAATGCTCTGTTCTGCCATGCAGGGTTCCACAGAAAGCTGTAACACCACGACCGAAGATGAGGATCTGAAAGGTAGGTGTTTGGCCTATAATTTCTAATAAAGTTAAGTGCAGGCAGAGGATCCTGGAGATTTGATCATGTCCCTGAAGTAGCTTCCCAGATTTCTGTATCTGACCCAGTTCATAAATTCACTATGACACTGTCATTCCTATCACAGTGGGACCATGCTCTGGGTGCTAGATGACTTGGCCTCTGTGGTATATAAACACTGTTTGCCCTGAGCTAATTTGGCTTTGTCTCAGAATTGGAATTATTTTCTTGCAAATGTCATAATCTATTCATCTCCAGTCCATTTCTAGGCATGGAAAATCTCTACCAATCCCTTGAGGTTTGGAGTCTGGCTGGGATTTTTCTCTTCCCTGTAGGTTAAAGGATGTTGAAACCTCTCTGTTACTGGTCAGTCTCCCTTCTTGCCCCTTTCTGGGAATCTCCTTAGTGACATACATGCACTTCCCTCTTGATTTTTTTTCTCTTTGGGTTGATTCTTGTTTCTAAGACGAAGATCACTCTTGACCTGTCATCTCTGAATGGCAATTATTTTTCATGTCCTTGACTGAGAGATTCAATAGAAGGAGAGAAAAGATGTCACACCTTTCAGTGACCATATCATAAATATTCTGTCCTTATAAAACTCTTCAGATGAAGGAGCAATGAGTCCCATACCTGATCGTGTCGTTTGAGCAGCTGTCATTTTTCTGACCTCCCTAAAGAAGGATGAGCAGACATTTTCCTGAATGAGCAGGTTCAGGATGGGTGAATGCAGTTGGCATTCTGAGGCAAAAGTGTTAATAGCTTGCATTTTGAGGCAAAAGTGTTCTTATTCTCCCTGCAGTCAATCTAAGTTGCATATCCTGAGAAAAATCAATCCTGACCCTGTGGTATAGCAGCAATGCCACCTCTGTCAGCTGAGCTAGTTCCTGATGATCCCCGTGGCTTATCAGAAGCTGCTGGCTCCTCAGGAGCCACAGGGAACAGAAACATATGCCAGTGAGTGAATGAGCTCTGCGATACAGATGGGTTTAGGTAAGACCTGCCCTCATTACAGGACAGTATTCTAGCTCCCACCTTTTTTGCCAGAGAGTAATCCGTGGCTTAAGAACGTAGCTTTGCGAGAAGGGAACTGAATGGTTTTGGTAGTGTGGTAATGAAAATGATTTACCTAGTCTTCACTGGATAGCCATCCAGAACAGATGTTTGTCCAGAACCTTGTCTCCTTTGGCAGCTTTTGTTCAGGATAGGTCCCAGACTTGAGCTAGTTGAGCCAACAGGTCCTGTAAATCAGAAATACAGATGCTGTGAGGAGAAGAAGGCTAGGAATGGGTCAGAAAGGTGGGGGCAGGGTGTGAGGAGGGCAACTGGACAGGGCTAAATCTATTAAGAATTGTATAGGACTACATTACTGCAGATCAAAACTGAGGTGTTTGTTTTTTTTTCTTTTGGCAGAGGTCAGAAAATTTTGCTATGATTTTAGTAGAATAGTGGTTGGGAGGGAAGAAGCTTGCACAGTAATGGTTTGTGCTATGGTAATTTTAGTGCTTCAGTTTTAAGTGTAGCAGTGTTCACTAGTGTTCCTTTCCAACTTCTGCCCCTCCATGTTTTAAGCTAAGCAAGCACTCAAGCAAAACTAAATAGACCAAAAAGTTTGGGAGTGTTGGAGTTCTTGGTGTTCTCCATAGCCATGACTGAGAAACTGGAAGTGCTTGTGCAATTCCTAGCAACTTCTTATTTTCAGTAGACAACAGGTTATGCAGATCTGTTCTGCTGTGCTGTAGGAGGCATCTCTTTATCTGTCAGTGACAGTTGCCTCAGGGATATGTTGTTTCTCCTGTCATGGGGCTAAAGGCACTGTCCCCCTCCCCGCCTATGTGTCATTCTAAATTGCACAGCAGGTCCGTGTTGTAGAACTGTCTACTTGGCTTTGCCCTGGAGGATACTCCTGCATGTTTTGTGCCCAGCATTGTGGTTTCTTTAATGTTCTCCTATTTTCTTTCTCTTTTTTTATTTACTGAACTTGCGTGTTTTGTTTGTGTTTGTGTTTCAATTCCCTGCCATGCTAGCTCCCCCTCTCTCCACCGGGGACGGCAGCTCAGTGCTTGAAGGACGGAGGCACAGTGAGAGCAAAACACAGACTGAGTCCATGCAGTCCCAGCTTTCTCTCTGTTTCTCAGCCAGTAAGTCCAGGGGTGCAGTGCTTTCATGGCATCTTTTTCCCACCCCTTCCTCTACCTTTCCCATTTCTCCTTCCCCAAGATTTTTCCTTTCCTCAACTTCCTTCCAGAATGTTGATTTTTCATTTCCAGTACTCCAGATTAAAAAGAAATCATCTCCCTTCCTGCAAATACCCTCCTTTGAAAGCTGCAAATTTCCAAACCTTTCCTTCCCTTTATGAAAAAAAAAAAAAAAACAAGAAGAACAAAAACCAACACACACACAAAAGAAAACCCAAACCAAAAAAAACAACACACAACACAAACCACCGGAAAAAACAAACAAACAAACAAAAAAAAACAAGAAACCAAACAAGTGCCTCATCCTAGCTAATTTCATTCCCTTGCTTTCATCTGGGAGAGACGTGGAGTTCTCTGCTGCTTTTTGGGGTTTCCTTGGACAAGTCACTGCATCTCTTAGCTTTCCTTGTGGCAAATGGGGTCAGTGGTGCAGGTCTGTTTATGGAGGGGATTTGCGAGGCTGAATTCAGTCTTGCTTGCAAAGAGCTTCTGAGCACCCCAGGCATGGAACAAAAGTCAGTTTTTACAGACTGCTTCAAGAAGGCTTTGGAAAGGGGGCTGTGGCTGCTGGAAGACCCATAGCATTTCTGAGTCCATTGTCAGGTGCTCTAAGTGAAAATCCTCAAATAATGTTGGCTCTGAAGGGCTCCTCTCTGCTGTGCGCTCTACCTTGCGTGTCTGTCTTGCTGCCTTGGTTAGCTGGTACCGTGGTTAGTCTGCCAGTTAAGGAACCATCTCTCTGATCACTCCTGAACTGGCTGCCTTCATAGAAGAGCCTGCAGCTGAAAAACTTGGCAAATGGGTATGAAAAAAGATAGTAAGTTGGAGGAATTCTAGGTGGGATTCCCAGCCTTTCCCCTACACAGACATATTTTACTAGCTGCCTGACTATTTAAAGCTATAAGGGAAGGATCCTTAATAGGAGTTGGGAATGTCTGGTGTATTTGATTCTGTTGGGGTCAGTCTGGGAAGGAAGGAACAGACAAGCCCTCTTCTGTCTCCTCCTGTCTTCCTTCCCTGGTTTCCTTCACACAGCACCAGCATCTCATATGATGCAGCAGTTGGAGCCTCTCTGTTACTTATTTTTGAAATAGCTCTGAGGATGTCAAACTGCTGGTTTGTGAGGTGTAACACTAAAGGTGCTTTGCCCAGCCAGAACGGAAGGGAAATGATCTCTTCTGAAGTCCTTTTTGTTATGCACTGTCCATGACTGCTTTCTTATTAACGCCTTCCTCTTACTCATAGCAAGGCCACGCTTGGTACGCTGAGGAGCGCCAGACTGCTTCTCTGCCAAGCGGTCCAGCATTCTACCACCCCTCCAAGTTGAGATTTGCAGTGATGTGGATGCTCTATTTTCTTGCCCTTTCACTCACATCTCATACTTGCCCTCGTGCTGCTCTGTCACTACTTAGATGAGTGTTTTACATCACCCTCAAACTACCCCCAGTAGTATCAGTGCAATTCTTATTGCACTCTGACGTCATCTTCACTGGTGCCAGGGTGGTCCCCTCTGAGCAGTGTCCAGCCCAGCTGATATGTGACAGAGGCAGGAGAGCAGGTAGAGGTTGCTGGGATGTGGATGTCTCTGTGTGCTGACTTGGGCTGGTGCTGTGTGCGTTTGTACTTCTCTGTTGATTTTCATTTTGCTTTCGGTTTTGGGTTTTGTTTGTTTGTTTTGTTTGTTTGTTTGTTTATTATTTTAATGCTTACATTTGTTTTGCAGCTACACAGTCTTGTGAAGAGAAGCTTCTTGCCTGGGACAGCCCAGGGCAGACATTGGAGTTAGAGCGTGCTCGGTCGGAGCCTTTGCTAACTCCAGTAGTTCCCTTTGTACTTAACCGTACACCGTGTAAGTTAGCAGCTGGGTAGCCGTAGTGGAGTAGTGCAATTAATCCTAGTTACCGTAGATGTAAAGCTTCCCCCCCCGCCGCCTGCTCGTCACTTCCGTGTCCCTTACCCCTCCGTCCGTCCCAGAAGGGTGGGAGCGCCCCGCTGAGCTGCCCGCTGACGCCAGTTGGTACCGGCGGGAGGCGCGGCCGCCGGCCACCGAGCGCAGGTACGGCCGGGCCGCGGCTCCCGG
>JANHFX010029837.1:0-38949 GCA_027560015.1 Chloroceryle amazona
GGAGAGGAACCGTGATGGGCCCTCCTGCCCCTCCCCCTGCCCTCGGGCTGAGGCGGCTCCGGGGAGGCGGGCGCGGTCGGGCCGCAGAGCCCCACGGTGTTTGCGCGGCCGCCGCCCGGCCGGGCCGCTCCCCTCCCCTGCGCCGCTGGTCGGCGGCCGCGGGCCCCTCAGGCAGCCGTGAGGGAGGGTCCGTGGGGCGGGCGGCGAGAGCCGCCGCTGTCCGGTCGCTTAAGTTAGCGGCGTTCGTCCCGCCTGTGCCCTGTTGTGCGCAGAAAACAGACCTTACAGGCAACGTCCGTCCTGTTTAATTCCCGCCTAAGACCTCACGCGGAGGTAGTTGTTGCTGGTGGGCAAAATGCGGGCAGCAGGTTCGCATGTGCTGTGTAAATGCTAAAGAAATAGGTAAGCAAGAATTTAAAATAATCCTGCGCCCTGCAAGATGCTGCTTCAGACCTTGAGCCGGTGGTCAGCCGGCGATAAGTCCATGGGAACCCGCACCGAGGTGCTGTGGGGACCGCACAGCAGAGGGATGTGGGTGAGTAGGACCCGAGTCAAAGGCCTGGTCATTTCACACTAGCGAAGCTCCATTTTCAGTAATGCAAGTCTCAGATAAAATGATCGTGAAGTAAACTATGGATTTTTTCGATTAATAAGCAGTCAGGAAAAAAACATCTTTTGTATTGATATCTATCTGTAGTAGTGTAACATTGGTAGTGATCCTTAGAAATATGATATAAAATACTATGAAAAATAGTATATAAAAATACTATAAAAGTAGTATTTGAAATTTCACATCTACACACAGGTCAGGGAGCTATCTTATATTTTTGATACTAAATATCTCCTGTTCTGTCTTGCAGTGCCCAATTTCAGACTGCATTTTGAGTAGGAGGTGGTATAGTATATACAGTGCCTTTGTAGGCAGTGGTATGTTGGAAGGATTGCAGATGTAGCTGTGGTTTGTTTTTTTTTTTACCCTTAGTTAGAAAAAAAGTTTGGAAGGTGGAGCAGCCAACCTAAACATAGTCTTGTGGTTTCTGATGTACAGATCGATGACAAAGAATTTGACATCCCTCAAGTTGATACTCCTCCAACACTGGAGAGCATCTTAAATGAGGTGAGTGGTCCATCAGACATGCAGCAAACTCATGTACAGGGGGGAGCTAAGATGAGGCAGCACATACTCCTTTGGTTCTTCTCATACTGTGTTTTTCTTAAGAAATAATATTGTGTAACTTCTTCATTTCCTGATAGCTGACAAAGCATGTGCTCAATTGAATAATTGAGGTACAGTGTGTAATGTGGAATTTTGTCATTTTCAGTCAAAATAGCCACAGCTAAAACATAAAGGGTTTCCATCAATTTAAGTGCATTGATCTGTGGATTTGGACAGTGACCTGAAGACTATAGAGTCCACTAAAAGTGTCATTTAACAATTTTTTTTTATTCCCCCCAGGTAAAAATAAAGGCAGAGAACTATGGTTAGTTCTTAAGCTGTCGGAGATGAGAGCTAGATTCTTCACAGCTCTGTTTGTATTCTGCATTGCACTGTGCATTAGCACTCTGGCAGCAGTCATGAACTGTCTCAGTATCTGATGCTTCCTGTACCTTGCAGGGAAGAGCTGACTTTGTTTCACTTAAATCGGGTTCAGTGCGTTTTTTACAATAGCCGTATGAGTGTATGATTCTTAGAAAGGAAAAGAAGGACAGGGAAGTAAGGATAAATTCCATGAAAACAATCTTTTTAACAAACTGAGAAACTGATGGCTTCCTAGGAAGCCAGTATAAAGAGAAAAGGAGCCTGGGAGAGGTGACAGTTCTTCTAAAAAGCTGTATTAAAGATACAGGTATAAGATGTCCCAAACAGATACGGCCTAGGGACAAGAGGAATACAGAGGTATGTCCTGTTTCTGCTCATGCTTTGGATGAGCAAGGCAAAGGGAACTTACTAAATCTGAGTGACAGCAAACTGTAAGGAGGTGCAGTCACAACCATGTCAGAGTAGTAGTAGCCATGTCTTAAACTTGAGAGGTAATTGTGAAGAAAGTGTAGTTCAGTGCAGACAACACAAAGTCTTACTACAGTGCTATCTATCTCAGTACATACGGGATGGGAATGACTGGCAAAGCATCTGAAAAGCAGAGCCAGGTATACAGGTGCATTGGGACAAGGGACACTTAATGGGCACAGACTGCCAGCTGTAAAACAAACGAGGAGCACTGGCTCTGTTCTCTGCATGCTTGACATTGGGTGTGGTGTTGTTTTTGCTCTCCCTACCTCTGTGCTTTGACAACAACATGAACTGTACTGAATTTAGAAGACATGAGGGAGAATGGCTGTTTAAAAATATACGGTAATAAAACAGTACCATGCTAAGCTGGGGAGGAGAGAGAGAGAGATCACCAGAAGCACAGCACAGAGAAGAGCAAAATCAACCCTTGTAGCAGCTGGAGGGACTGTTGGACTTAGCCACTACTTGGTGAAGTGCTGGAGTATGTAATTATTCTAGGCCTTCCCTCAGCATTTGGAAACACTTGAGAACAACTTTGTTAAAAGTCTGTTAAAGTTTTGATGGAGTAGAAGATTAGTTGAATAACTTTTCAGCCCACTTGTAGTGATTCCTGTGAATTCTGGAAACTGGTTCTTCCACAGAATCAGTCCAGTAAAATAATACATAGTCCTGTTTCTTACATATGATACTGTCTTGTTCTTTCCTGGATTTTTCTGCTTAACTGATGCTGGTTTGCTGATGTTTCAGACAGGGTGTTGTGTGTTTTGAAATTTTGGTAAGCTATGGTGATTCTCTTCCTTCAGACTGATGATGAAGAAGAGTCTTTCATTTTGGAGGATCCCTTTCTCTTGAACATTGATAACACGGATACACACTCCTATGACACGTCTTCTGTAGCAAGCTCTGATAGTGGGGACCGGACACACCTGAAAAGGTACTGCAGGACTCTCACCCTGGGAAGTTAAATGAATTTTAGAGGAGAACTGCTTATATCCATTAAAAGCAAGTTCTCCTTTTTTAAGTGGGTAGAAGGATAGTCCAAAGGTTAAGAACAATAGAAGCTTCCTAAGGCAACTTCCTGCTGCCTCCTCCCTAGCTTTGCTGTGAGCATCCAATTTGTCTGCTACTTTGGTAGGAACCCCTTCATTGCATGCATTGATCTCATCTCCTGCTGTTAGATCCTAGTGCTGAAGTCCCAGGTGGGTGCTGCAGAGACTCTGGTGAAGCTGCTTTTGACAGAACAGCGTTGTTCCTGCAAGATCAAGTAGGCAAAGATGGGATTTGGTTTTCAACCAAGGGCTAGCCTTTTTGAGCAATAAATGCATTTTATGGGAGATGGACTACTTAAATTTCTCTGAATTTTAATGGAGTCTTTAAAACACTGAACCATGATGACTTTAAAGAAAATCTTTCAAAGGTGTGTCTGATGACTTCCAGAATCTGCAGGCAGCTGGTGGTTATTTTTAAAGGGCAAGGGAACTGCTGTCACTCCTGTAAATAGAATGTTAATCTTGACATCTAAAAGCATCTTGGAAATGTGATAATTAGCTATAACACTGATGACTTGTCCCATTAATTACTCAAATGGTGACCTGATCCTGAGACACTCCATGGCCACCTTATGTGCCATAAGAAATTGTGATTGTTGCATGAGCAATTGGCATAGGATGTAACCACCACACACCATCACACTTGAGTGTTGTACTGACTCACTGCCCCTTCTTTTTTTAAATAGTATGATTTGTAATGAGGGAAATGGTGTTACCTGGGATGGCTTAAACATTTTTCAGCGCAGTAGGCACAAAAACCTGAAGTGTTACTGTTGTCTTCAGGTGAAGCCAGTTGCCATGTTTATGGGTCCATCACCATAATATAAGCTAGTAGCAATACGTTTCTGTAGCCAACTCCTAAGCTGCTTATCTGTGCACCTCTGGAGAGTTAAGAATCAAATTGTTTCTGTGTTAGTTTTGGAAATTTGGCTTTCTGGTGGTGTGAGTTTGGCAACAAAATTGCAGTTTCTCTGGGGATTTTACCTCTACTCCATATGCTGCAGTGCAATGTGCTTTAGAAAAAGCCATCTCCATTAAACTAGTTACTTTTAAAGACATTTTCTCCATAAACAGAAACAATCTTTTGTGTCAGATCAGTTGTGTTTTAATTGAGTTATTCTTTAAGCATACATCTGGTTTTCCTAGGGGTCTGTATTCTGCTAATGAGCCTTTTTCAATTGCGTATTTTTCCTTGGATCCCTTTAACAGCTGAAACTTCCTGACTCACTAGAAGATTAATAAAAGAACACAGTGTACTTTCAGTATTTATTAAGAAATTCTAAAGTTTGCAGATATGTGCTTGAAACTGACAACTTGTTTGAAGAACAATTTTTTTTTTTTCTCTCCGGGAGATGAGTTGAAAACAAGTTTTACGCAGGCACAGTGGTGCATAGCAGGCTTTGCTGGTGATCTCATGTCCATTTCATTCTGTGTAAGTACGACCCCAGAATAAGAATGGAAACTGCATTGGCTACAAGTTTGGGCACTCGTAACTGATTTTCCTGTTGGCTTACTGCTAGGCAAAGTTCCAAACTTTTATTCCACTCTAATGCCTTTGGTTTATTTCTTATTTCCTTAGGAAGAAAAAACTGCCAGATTCGCTCACACTCCATGGGTCAGTTATACGGCTCTCACTTCTGAAAGGAATTTCTGCCCAAATAGTATCTGCAGCAGTAAGTGTCTTTTTCACCTGGTAATGTCCATTACAAAAAATCTGAAACTCTTCTGTTGCGGAGGACTGTGTGTGTGATCTCCCTCCCCTGCTATTAGCTTTGGATAATATTAGCATGTTTGGTACAGAAGCTACCAACTAGTAATCCCCAGGCAGTAGTGAATCAGGCAGGTATTAGCTGACTTATTGCAGCAGTAATATGGCAGGTCATCTTTAATACTGATATGTTATGTCCTTAAACCTGGTGGGTAGTGTGAGTATAAAATAATGGCAGTGCTGTTATTCTGCTTGCTTGGAGATGCTGGAAGCAGTTTTGCTTAATGCCTGCATCAGGCACAGAACACTTCTTTTTCTGAGCTGAATGAGGAGCAGGCCTCATGTTTCTGCACTGGTGCCCATGTTTCAGGCACGGGTACAGCCCGGCTCTTTAGATCGTACTGCCAGGGGAAGATTAAGGTGGAAGTTTATAAAATGTATAATTTCCGAAGCATGTGAGGTAGGCCTATTCTAACAGAACACTAGTGACTCATCTGAGAGTGTTTTGTGGTGGCTGTGACCAGAGTCTCAATGTCAGTGTGTGCTGCTGGCTGTTACTTGCATCGGTGGAGGTGTGGGTCAGCCACCTGCAGGGGAAGCTAATAAGGTGTGCTTGAGGAGAGGGAGCTGGTTTTGACATCAACAACTATACTGTGTACACAACGAATACTGAGAACTGTTATTTAGATTGGACTGTTTTGAGAAGAATTCAGTAACTTTATACAGAATTACAGGATATTCTGCATCCTCTCCATTTCTCTGCACTTTCGTATCACTTTTGGGTATTTCTAGCCAGTGGTTCCCTCAGCACTGTCTGCCCTGGTGTCACTGTTAAAACACAACATGTGTTGATTTTGCTGTGTGTTGTAACTAATAATTAGAGATATGCACAAAGCTGGGAGTTCTGTCTCTCTTACTCATGACTTTCCCTGTTTTTCTAGGACAAAGTAGACGCTGGTTTGCCCACTGCAATTGTAAGTACTCTAACAATTTTCAAGCACTGTATAGTTAGTTTTCGTGCAAGGTTGTTAAAAACAGTGATTTAAGTCAGATGATAAATTCATCTTCCTTCTTATCCTTACTACGAATTTTCAAATATGAGGGGTGGGAGAAGCAAAGGGGGAAGAGTTCAGTCTTTCTTAACTGCCCAGCTTCAAGCCCCATGCTCTCCCTTTTTCATGTCATCACCAGGGTCTGTTAGCTGAGGACCTAACCTTTCCTGATAAGGTTATGTGTCAATCTGTTGAACACATTTAATTTCCCTATCTATTGCTTCTTTGCCGGTTATTGCTTTGACTTCTAATAATTATTTAAAAAAACTTGAACTGCAATACTAATGAAGTTATGGGATCAAGTTCTCTATGGCTATGACATAACTGAGATATGATCTTAAAATACAAAATTCCACTAGAAGCCTGTCTGAAGATACTCCTGCTTGGAAATTTGCATTAAACTTCTTGAAGTCAAGTATGCTAATTAAAATACATCAGAAGTGAAGCTTTCTGTAGTTAAAGGAGAAGGGAAACATTTTAAGGAAGCAAAGGACAGCAAGCATTTTTATTTCCCTCATGAAATGTGTTTTAATGTTTTACGAAGAAACTAAAGATGTGCTTGGTCACTTTGTAGTAGCAGCGATCTGTAAGAAACTGTATTTCTTCTTCAGAAAGAAAAAGGAAAAAAACTTTAGTTACATATAAAGCAAAAGGTTGTACAGCAAAATTAGAAGCACACTGTGACTGATGTGCGCATAAACATAAAAACCTGTATTTACATACTCCAGATATTAAAGCACTTCATTTTTTCCTTCTGACTTAGACTTGCTAAGAAATAAAAAGTAGAGCAAAACTGATATATCTACAGCATTATGTGAATTTTATTAAGTTTTATTTAATTGGGTGCAGGTTTACAAGTCCAGTAGAATCTTGGAGCTATGTTTAATTTTCCATAGAAGGATACTGGCATCTCTGGACTTGCTGCGAACCATCGCTTCAAGGGACCAGCACTGCCCAGGGTTGTAGAAGTATTCAGAGTGGATGTAGCAGCTGAGTGAGAAAAACCCTCTGAGTTTTTGTAGTCAGCTACCACACCAAAAGAGGCTGACAGAAGAAATTTCACTGTGGGTACACTGTTTGAATTTCAAACAGCAGAGGAAAAGGCAGCCTCTGAACTTGAGAAAATCTGTGTGATGCACACTCAGGTGTAATACTTCTCTAGCTTTCATGTAGGAATAGCTTGTCACATAGAAATTGGAAAATGGTTATATCTGTAATCTTCTAAATCTTCCCCTTTTGGCAACCTTTGCATGAGTGTAGTGAAAGTTTAAGTGGTGGATTTGTGACTGACATTTCTTCTAATGTCAAGCTTTCTGCATGACTCTTTTAGGCAGCATCAAATCTTATAGCAGTGGGGACTTCCCATGGGTTAGCACTGATATTTGGTAAGTTTTGATTTTTTTGCATTTTAACGGTCTTAAAAAAAGAACAGACAAACAAACGGAAAAAAAAAAAATCGGCCTGAATTAGAACTGCAGGGTGGATTATTTTCTAATACATTCTGTGCTAAATATGATTAGAAAATTAGGAAAGAAATAAAGCATGAGTAGTATTTTAGTTGTCTGTATTGACATATTTCTTATGTTTTGTTGGGGACTGGCAGATTGATACTGGGAAATTTAGCTCTGTGGCAACTGTCTAAAGAGCCTTTTCTATGTTTAAATATAAATGACTCTATTTTTATGTGAATGAAACCAGAACCAGTATGCAACCATCATTTCATACAGTATTAACCATCTTCTACCCTATGACATAAATAGCTGCCAGCATTAGGGAAATTAAAATGTGTTCCTTGGGAAGTGGAACCCCTGGCTACCTGCAGGCTTGCATCATAGATTTCTCCTTCCCTGACCTTCCCCTGCGATAGTCACCTCTGTGTCCCTTCATTATATTTATTTTTTTTCTTTCCCCTTGTTGCCAGACTTTCTTAAAACAGTTTCTGAGCTTGTGCCTCTGTTTATCCAATTTATCAGCTGGGCATGAGCAGCTCTTGAATTGCTCCCATACACATTTTGTGCCTTTTGCGTACGCAGCACCAAAGTCTTGATAATTTTAGAAATGTCATTATTTTCTCTTCTTTCAAAGTTGTCTGAAATTATTCAAGACACCCAAAGTTATGGGGAACAGGGTACAACAGAAGGATGGGAAAGATGATGACAACAGTCTAACACTCACCTCCCTGAGATTTAGACATTAAACTATTAGATGACATTTGCTTAATCCAGTGTTGAAACAGTCACAGGGTGTGCTTAATCTGAATATAAGTAATTTCTTATTTGCTACAGTAAAAACATGATCTTAACTCAATTTTAGTAGCAGACCTTTGTGGGTTTTCTAAAATTTATGTGGGATATGGAGATCTCCAGTGTCACTACTATGGAACGTATTTTTAGATTGATTTTCCTGTTGCGCTCTCTCTGCAGACACTGTGAAGTCAGTAAGCTTTTAAACAAGAAGCTGTTTTTTGCAAGTATCATAATAGAGAGATATTATTTTTAACATTTTATGCTCCAGAAGGGGCTCTAGGACTCTATATAAGTATGCAGAGAGAAAGGGTTGGTCTTAAATTTTGTTGTGGCTACTTCTTCATCAAGTCCTGTTTAAGAGGATGGACCAGTGAATGCCTAAATATCCAAGATGCTTAGTATGCTGTGGTGTTTCCACCGATGGATTTTGTGAAACTGATTTGTTTGTTTTGCTCAGTGTAAGTGTGTTTAAGCAAAGGGTTCTTTGTTACACTGTTGATTACTTTGGACCAACATGTTTACTGGTATTTCGGCCATGATCTTTGCTAGGCTGTGTAGTCTGTAGTTACTCAGTTAATTTTTGCACAGTGCCAGCTTTCCACCAATTGGCTTTTATTAAATAAAAGTCAGTGCCTTGAAGAACTTCTCTGCATACTTGCAAACATGGCTTTTAAAGCTTTCCAATCCACTGAAAAGTATTATTTATCCAGCCATGTACTGGGCTGTATTATCACGAGTGCATTCAGCAGGTTGAAGAAAATACTCCCCTCTATTCTGCACTTGTGAGATCACATCTGAAGTACTCTGTCCAGCTTTGGACTGCTCAGTACTGCAGTGTGTCCAGTGGCAGAGAGTCACCAAGATGATTACAGGGCTGAAGCACATGATGCATGAGGAAAGGCTGAGAGAACTGGGTTTCTTCTGCGTGGAGAGAAAGTGGCTAAGGGGACATTATCTTCTCTAGACCTTTCTATTAGGTAGTGCAAGAGAGATTCAGACCTTTGTCTGAGTGGACACAAGTTGCAACATGGGAAACTCTGACTAAATTTTTTACTGTGAGGCTCCTAAAGCCTTAGGTAGGGATTGAGAGAGGTTGTAGAGTCTCTTTCCTTGGGGACACTCAAAACTCAGGAAGGCCCTGAAAAAGCTGATCTTGTTGACTGACTTGAAACAGCAGGACTGGGTCTGAGACCTCCACAGCTCCCTCACAATTGAAGTTACTCTGAATCTATGCTGTAATTTAAAGTTGGTGAGGTGATGCCATCCAACTTTGTTTCAGATATGGGCACAATTGCTTCCTGGACCCTTCTCTTCTCTGCTGAATTCTTTCAGTTCTATAGCACAGACTTAGTCATTGACCTCAGATCCATCTGCAAAGAGAGGAGTCCTCACAGGATATGGCTTTCTTGTGTGCACTGTATGCAGAGAGAGGATTAGTGTTCTGGCTCAGTTTTATTCTGTCATTTAAACTAGAAGTTTGTCTGTAGACTGATCAATTTCTATACTATTTAAATTAAAATATTTTTCTACTAGATGTGTTAATCGGGATGAGATTTGCTCCCTGATGCTTTGTAAACTCTGTGCATGGTTTATACTGTGCAATGGAAACATCAACTTATTTTTTGCCTGAAAAAATGTAGGTCTGTTTTCTAGTTGAGTTTTGAACATTGCTGTTGTTCAAAACAGAACAGTTTTGTCACTAGCAATATTTAACCCTTTCTTTTTTTCTTTCACAAATCTGACTTTATGTAGCTATTTCATTTGTGTCTTCCTGTAACTCCACCTGTATCTCTTGACCTCTCTGTTTGAGGAAGATTTGGGTAGCTTTCATTCTGCATTTTTGAATGCTTCTGTTTGCTCTTGAAAAATTATCACAGGATAGTTCTCAGATTGTATACCTAATCTTTGAAAAACAGTATTTTTTGTGTGGATTATGGTTGGATTAGATGCCAACTCTGAAGTGCTGTACGTGTTGCAGAAGTGTTGGTAGGAAGGGGGATATCTGGAGGGAAGTTATAGTCACTCCCTATTTGGGGCAAGACTGTGACCCATAACTGGGTCAGGGCAGCTCTGGCTTTGCCTAACCAAGGCTTGAAAAACTCTTACTGATGGAAAACACTGCCCAAGAGGCAAACATGTATGCACATGCTCCTCTTGTAACCTCCAGAGCAGTGTAATCCTGCAGGGGAAAAAAAATTCTAAGCACTCATCTAAATTTCTCAATCTGATCTTTCTGCTACTTTCAATTTATTGCATAATCTGATGTTACTGAGAAGAGTATGGTGTTCTCATTTTTTACCTGTCTTTCAGGTAGTTTATCTTTTGTTTGATGCTTTATTACCACCTTTGGATAGTTACAATCTTTTGTGCCTTAGGAATACGAACCTTAGCTTTTTTTTCCCCTTTAAAATAACTGAGGGTGATCCTTTTGCCAGATTCTTTCTGAAACTTGGAGTTATGAGCATTATGAAAATGAGCAGTTATGCTCTGTGCCCTGACTTTTCTTGAGGAGTGCTAGCTGGAGTGGAGGAGTGATCTCCCAGAAAGCCTGTAGCAATAAACAAGTCATCTTTAGAGTTTTTTTTTTCCCTTTCATCTTTCTAGAAGAGCTACTAAAAGCCACTACTCAAAACTAGCCCTTAGACAGAACTCACTGAAATGTGTTATTTTTCTTGGAGACTTTTATGTTCCAGACAGAAAATTTCTATATAGTTCAACTTTGTTTTTATCAGCTTTGAACCATTTATTTTCTCTGTTGGCTGTATAACTTATGGTTAGTGTTCTCAGTCTTTGTTAAGATGGGGGGTAGCATAGTATCTTGAAGGAACAGGTGGTGTAAGTACTTAGCATTAAAATTAGATTTTTGGGACTGTTGTCCTTGGCTGTTTTTTGATGGTAATGGGGAGTTGGTTGCTGGTGGTAACTGTTGAAGATATTTTTTAGCAGTTATGTCACTGTGAACTTCCAGTTTTATTTCCTCTCAGATTTTTTTTTTTTTGGTGTGTTTTGGTACAATGAAGTCCAAATTTACAAACTCATTTTTCTTCAGTGATTCCATATGCTTTTTAAACTGCTTGGTTTTAAAGCACTAGCTATCACAGCATCCTCTGAGTTACTTGAATGAGTCAAAGAGGAGATGGTAACAAAAGGAAACACTATTATCAAAACCTGAAGGTTCTCTCTGTCTTTGGACATTATCACATATATACTGCTCATTACTCCACTCCTTTCTATTATATTGATTTCTGGCTTTTTCTTTCCTCTTTTGGCCCTTTCTGTGTGGACTGGAAAGGAAAAGGTACAGTAACACTGCACTGTGCACGTACCCTGCATGAACAACCACTATCTTGCCCAGTTTGCATGTTGTCTGTGCCAGAATTTCAGGTGCCAGATAAGCAGCAAGTAAGGCCATACAGTAACCAGTCAGTGGATAGTACTGCTGAGCAGTCTAGGAAGTGGTTATTGAATGTGTATACATTGCACACTTGCAGATTCTTCAGGCAAGAATAGCAGAGGAACAGGTAAAGGTGCTATTTATGTTTTAGGGCAGCAGGTCCATAGCTGTTTGTTAAGGCATTATTTTGGAGCAGGACAAAGATTCTCCATGAGATCACCACCCACCTATTTCTGCCTGAGAGCCATCAAGTGGGAGCACTGTGGAGTAGGAACCCAATTCAAAGAGACAGAAGCCAGAAACTCTGTGAAACCCATGCAAGCAGACAGCAACTTCTGAGAGCCCTGCTCATGCATTGGTTATGCAGCTGAGGAGGGTTCCTGATGTGGTAGCCACAAGTGGTCTAACTTAACCTCTGCTCTGAGTAATCATTTTACAAGCTTAAGCTGAGGGTGGGTGGTAAGAAGGAGGGTTCAGCATGCCCTGGTTGCATTATTGAGGGAGAAGGTGTCTGCAGCCTGTCCCATTAGCTCACCATCTATTGTCCTCCTGATCCCCAGGCCCAAGAGGGATGTACCTCCTGGGAGCTCACTTATTAGTCCTGTGCTGAATAAAGCTGGGAGGAAAGGACCTGTTCCTACAGTGTGCAATATTTGAGTAATTCTGCAGAAATAAAGCAGGCCTTTCATACTCAGGAAAATCATGGTTTAGGGAAGTGATCTTGATCTTGGTGATCTGAGAAGTAGTAACTTCTGAAGTGCTATGCTTGTTCCTTTGTTCTGGAAAGTGACTTACTTAATTTTCGCAAAGTTGTTTTTATTCTTGTAGTTCTGTATCAAAGTGCCACCTCATTTCGACTTCAGACTTTGCGAGCAGCATAAATAGTTACTGCCAGAAATTTTGCAGATGAAGAATTGTTTTATGTAAACAGCAAAATTAAAAGCATTCGTTTGGACAATTGATAGCCACCTTTGTTTCAAGCACTTGGGAAGAGCATTTTTTTATGCTTATTCCTAAATGTGCCTTAATTTAAAGCTGATAATAATTAAAATCAGGAAAATCATCAGATCAGCCTTCTCTCTTCCTCACACAGATTTCAAGAGCAGAGCTCTTCCAACATTCACAAGAATGCTGATGTCTGTGAGCACCCATAACATATGGTGTCCTCTTGACCACTACTGTCATCATGTTTTGGATCAAAGCTGACAGTTTTCTATAATATTTGAGCCTTCCTCATGCACTTGCAAGGCTGACCATGGCCTTTCTGCCTCTCCCAGGCTTTGTATCATTTGACATATAGAAAAAGTGGTGTTTGTAATATCCTCTGTATCCCTACCTTTCTGCTACCACTTTCCAGATTTTTCAGGAGAAGGAACTTTATACTTTCTTTTGGGCCACTACAGCAGACAAGCTTATTGAGGTAGGTGCAGA
This sequence comes from Chloroceryle amazona, assembly GCA_027560015.1. NCBI lineage: Eukaryota > Metazoa > Chordata > Aves > Coraciiformes > Cerylidae > Chloroceryle > Chloroceryle amazona. The sequence continues at coordinate 12,892 of JANHFX010029837.1, forward strand.
AAAAACAAGTAATAGAGTAGAAAAAGTATTTTCACTTGGCCCTGATCTCTATCTCTTCCCCTTAACAGTGCTTTAGAGTAAGCCGTGAGTTCAGGTGGTACTCTTGATAGTGTTTATTTTGGTTCTCCCACTAATGCCTTTTCTTCACGGTGGTAGAATTAGAAAGGTGACTCCCACTGTGTGTGTTCAGCCATCTAGCTGTCTGTGCAGCTTGATGAATACATTACTTTGTATTGGGGAAGAAATGAGAGATGCATCCATGCTCTGTTTAACATCTAGCACACTGCTAGGCCTGCTGCAACTTGGAGAAATGTCCCCTGCCTCGGGCAGTTCTTCCAGGGGATTCCCCTGGATCCTGTCCTTTCTCTTCGTTGCTCAAGGTGAAATCACAGAATCAGTAAGGTTGGAGAAGACCTCTCAGATAATGAAGTCCAACCATCTACCCAACTTTATCATCTATTAAGCCATGTCCTGAAGTGCCATGTCTACATGTTTTTTGAACATCTTCAGGGATGGTGACTCCACTTCCCTGTCTCAATGTCTCACCACTCTTCTAGTATAGAATTTTTTCCTAATGTCTAATCTAAACCTCCCCTGGCACAACTTAAGCCCATTACCTCTCATCCTATTGCTCGTTTACTTGGGAGAAGAGACCAATGCCCATGAAAATCCTGCACACAGTGTTATTGTGATACTTCTGATGTGTTCCAAACCTTTAGTCTTTCCAAAAAATCTTTTTTTCCTCCCCTATTCAAAAGCAGGACAAAAATGGAGAGAGCGGTGGAAAACACCTCTTCTTCGCTTTTAAGAGCAATGCACGAAAGACAGGCAGAGGGTTATCATTCCTAACACCTGAAGTGCAACATCTTATAAAGCAATTTTTAGTCTCTTGTGGTGGTGGTGGCATTACAAGAACTTAGCTCAAACAGAGGGGCCTGTTGTTTGCAGGGGCTGACAGCACATGGCCATATCCAGTGCCCTAGGAGGCTGTGCAGGCAATAGCATCTCCTTTGCAGTAGCCTGGCTCTCGGGAAAGGAAGTTCTGTCTCAGTGTGGTGATCAGTGCTGGCTTCTTCTGAAGTAAGAGATATGTGCACTAGAATTCCTAGAGCATTTTAACTGTACAGCTTCAGGACACAAGTTCATTTTCACTCCAGATTCTGGCCTTTATCAACACAATCAAGGAATAAAAGTTATGTAAAGTTATACTTACCAAAAGCCGGTGTATTGTATTTGTGTTTGATGTTCAAACCAGCATACAGAAGTCCAAGGCTCAGAAGATAGAATTAATTTCCTGTCATCTTCCTTGGTAGAAATTATGCACTGTTGCAGAGTAGTAAAATGAAAGCTAGATATTGCTTTGATTTTTCTAGTAGTTTCTTCTTCTGTTTGTAATACTTCTGCATTTCCATATTCCTTGTGTCTGTTTTGTACTTTTAAAAAAAAAATTTGTTTTTCCCTGCAAGACAGCGTCCCACTGTTTCTGTACTAACATGTACTCCCATCTTGCAAACTCTTTAAAAACTTAACTGTAAGCCTGGGAATTGTTAACGTACCCCAAGTGAATGAAATATGTAAATAACTGCATGACAACTTTAATCATTGCTCTTTCTTTCTCTTTAATTTCTTACTAATTGTTCTGCTCTAGATCAAAACCAGGCTCTTCGACTGTGTCTGGGCAGCACTGCTGTTGGGGCCCAGTATGGGGCTATCTCTGCTCTCAGTATCAACAATGACTGTTCGAGGCTCCTCTGTGGCTTTGCAAAAGGACAGGTAATTCCCATAGGGTGAGAACATGGTCCTGTGCTCTGTCCTGCAGACTGTTACTGAAAGACTATCCAGATGTGACAATAGTTCCAAGCTAAGCACAATCAGTAGGTAGCTGTCTGTTGGGTTTGTGCTGAAAAGCAGTTTGTGTGGCTTGATCTGCCCAGAGATCTTCTGGCCAGACAATTCCTATGTCTGGTGAGCTAACTCAGTTGGATTGTTTGAGGTGGATTTTAGTGGAGGAAATGGGTAATATAGAATATAGTTAAGAATTCAATTAATCATGGCTCATTGTGACATAAGTCCCACTCTTGATAAACTGAGATGTGCAATGGTGCACCAAGACAACCAACTTAGCCTTTCTGTGTCCCTTTTTGAGATCTATGCTTTTTAATTAAAGCTAGTTTTTACTGTGGTGATGACATCAAATTCTTGAAACTCATATCAAGACTCAAAGTTCATTTTTATGAATAGCTTGGTTCTGTTGTATGATGGAAGCAGCACAGCTTTTGAATGCAGGAGAAAAAGAGTTTGAGGCTGCTGTTGTAGTTTTAGGTTCAGAGAAGGACATAAAGAGAGAAAGCAAGTCATGAACAAAAGTTGTAAGACTAAAACTAAACCAAAATGAATAGAAGTTAACTTGATAAAATCTAGAGGTCCATGGAATACACATAGAAGGCTGCTTTGTTTTAATTTTGGATTTCATTTCCCTCTGCTCCTTTGGGTTTCACCTTCATTCTAGATAAAGCACATTCCAGTGCCTGTGATAGTTAAATGACTGACTGCTCCAGACCATGTGGAATTACAGATTTGATCCATGGAGAACAGTGGCCAATTTTAAATGATACTCAGGTAAACTATTTTGGAGCAGCAGTTCTGAAACCTCTGGTCTATGAAGGTTTGATAAATGATTTATGAAATCATGGAAAATAAGAAGTTTGATTCAACTTGTAATCTCAGCTCTTCTGGGCTAAATATTCCTCAGTTATGCAGTAAGTTGTTTGAGAAATTGCCTGAATTTAATATCTGAGCACAAGCCAAGCTGTATAATCCTACCTGACATGTCATGCTGAGCAAATGCAGGAGGAGAGGTGTGACAAGGTTCATGGCAGCAGTGGAGATTCTTGAGTTTTGCTAATAGGTGTTAGCAGAGATTATTCAACTGCTCATTGATTCAGTGAGAGAGAAATGTGTTGGACCACTTTAAACAGTGTTATGTGGTAGCAAAGTTATTTTATGTTCTGTAGTTGTGTTACCAGACAGATAGCTGTGAGGTGAGTGAGTTTGGGCAGGCAGTGAGAGGTTGCCAAAATAACATGATTCAGAGTTGTGAAGATAATTCTAATGTCGTCAATAAGAGTATAAGCAGATAAGTAAACTGCTTGTAAAAACAAGGTAGAAACAGAGTTCAGATCACTTTTCTTTGTGAAGACACTACTAACCCAGACAGAGAACTTCTTGACATGTACTTCTTGATATGTACTAAGAACAATCTGCTTGCAGATCACAATGTGGGATCTGGCCAGTGGGAAGCTGCTACGATCAATAACGGATGCCCACCCACCAGGAACAGCCATTTTGCACATCAAGGTAACATACACTACATGCACTCCTTGTATACTACTTTATTTTTTCTTTAAAACACACTTGTGTTCACTTAGATGTGTTGACTTTCTTTGGTACTTTCAGATTTACAGATGAGACCAGTTACCTAGAACCTCTATAGCAATAGTATCCAGAGGGGAGGAAAAAAGAGGCACAAATTCTATTTGAAAAGAAGCTATGTATTTTGGCAGCTGAAATAACAGTATTGTCTGTGAGTTGTTCTTTAACAAACAACAGTTGCTGTCTGCTATAACTCCTCTCTCTGATGCCAAAAATCTGCAAAGACTTAGTTGCTAGAATACATTTCTCTAAAACTTGCAGTGGTTTGAGCTGGGTCCAAAACTTGCCATCTTTGAACTTGTAAGAGTCTGAAGTGTAGAAAGTAGCTTCTGTCAGCAGTTTTTCAAAGAACATTGGAAGTGTTTGAGTTGAAAGAGAAATCATCTGTGGCTTCTTGGTCAACATAGTGCTGTTGTCACACAAAAGCTCACATCTGATTTTTTTGCATGGCTTTGTTTTATGCAGACATCTCCTGCCAGAGCAGAGTGCTTCTTGGCAGCCTGGTCAGAGTGCATCACCCAAACTCTTCTCTCTCTTCTCCTTCCCTGGATCTTGCTGAAACCTCCCAGACCTGTACAGTGTCACATGGAATTCATGTAGTGGGTCTGGTGGGGCAGGTTGCTCAAGGACAGGTTCTCATGTTCTGAGCTGGCCGACCAATAATGTTTTGTGGGTATGAAGGTGTCCCCTTATGGCTGCATCTTCCACCTCTGCCCTTTTTGCCCTGTGCTTCTGTGCCAGGTCCTCTGCTTCTAGTGGCCCTCTTCTCTAGTTCATGACCTGATAGCAGCACCAGCATTGAAGAGTACTCAGACACTGCTATACAGCCCAGTGCCTGTGCCACTAGATGCTGGGTTGCAAACCCCTTCAGAAGGGTGCCTCAGTGGTGGCTGTGACCTTTTCTTATCTTGATGATTTGGTATCATTAGTAGTTCTGGATGTGTGTCCCATTCCCCAGCTCATGGGCTTGAGGCTGTGAGCTTTTCTAGTGGTAATGCAGGTTTGGGTATGCTGTAGTTCTGAGCTGCCATAGAGAGTAATGGGACTGTAGTAACAAAATCCAGCAATAGGGCCTGCTGGAGGGGTGAAGGTGAGACACAAAGTTTGCTTTTCTTACACATCATTAAAAAGCCATTAAAATTGTCTTAACTTTGTATGTTAAACGTGTCTTTCTGGTAGGTACAGTGCTTGTACTTTTCTGCACTTTTAATAATGCCGTAGCATACATTTTTCTGTGTTTTTGTTTTTGTAGTTTATTTTGTAGTGCCACTTTTAATCTAATTATCTGCTCAGTTTACAGATGACCCGACACTTGCAATTTGCAACGACAGTGGAGGATCTGTATTTGAACTGTCATTTAAGTAAGACAATAACTCCAAGTACCCATAGAAAGTACAAAAAACTAAATCTATGCTGTAATTTCTAAAACCTGGGCAAAAAAATCCCACTGGAAGCAATAAAGCTGTCTGAATATTGAAGGTGAAATTTAGGACTGCAGTATAATTTCATAGCAGAAGCAAGATGCTGTCTGCTAGTGTACTAGTCAAAGAATAGCCCAAGTTATTAAGGTGTCACTGTATTGTGCAGGATCTTGGCATTCCCTGTGGGCTCTTGGTAGTTGTCCTAAAAGTGCTGCCTCTTGGTTTTCCTTTTTTCATCAGAGAGAGCTGCCCTGCAGTAACTCCTCATTTTCTTCTTGGCCTCCTCAAGAGGCCAGATTGACAGTTCATGGATCTGATCATGTTCAGGAATTTCCCAGAGTTTACTGTTAAGATCTTAAGGAATTCTTGTCTGTATCTGAGCAGTTGTATGGGACTGCTTCCAGTGGCACACTAAAAGTGATCCCTGGAGCTGTGTAAAGGACTTTTAAAAAAACCCCAATATTTATAAAGGAACAGTCTTGAGATTTCATGAGATTGTTGGGCTGATCTCTTCCTGATAGCTGGCCGCCAAGCTGATTTCCCTTCTTTGCAGGAGGGTTATGGGAGTGAGAACGTGTGAATCTCGATGTCTCTTCAGTGGCTCAAAGGGGGAAGTTTGCTGTATTGAACCATTACACACAAAAGTTGAGCTGAGAGACCATCCTATCACCCAGTATTCACTGCTGGCCATGGCCTCCCTAACAAAGGTAATTTGCTGCTGCAGAACACTTTGTGTAAGAAATCATAAAGGAGACATTTTCTGCTATATACTCAAACATTTTATTTTACTTTTTTTTTTTCTTGAAGATACTGGTTATTGGCCTGAAGCCGTCTCTGAAAGTGTGGATGACCTTTCCCTATGGTCGTGTGAGTAATGAAGCCAAACAGTTGCTTTTTGGATTATGGATATGAACAGTTCCTAGAGTGAAGGGGATGAGATTGGGGCCAGGTGTTTGGTATCACTACTTTATCAGCACGCAGTAAACTCTGCCCTGTGGGGTTGCAGTGATAATCTGTTGGTCTGATGTGTGCAGACTTTGGGCAGAGAGGGGGTGTACAGGCTGCTTTCAGCTGTACTTACGTTAAGATGCTGAATTCCTCCAATAAGTAGCAAGGGAGGAACACAGGAGCTCCTCAGCTTATTGTCTTCCCTGTTACAGCCTGGAGGCACTCACAGATGGGACATTGACCTGATTATCATGGAATCACAGAATGATAGGGGCTGGAAGGGACCTCTGGAGATCATCTAGTTCACCACCCCTGCCAAGGCAGGTTCAGCTAGAGCAGGTCACACAGTTACACGTCCAGACGAAAGTGTCTCCACAGACAGAGACTCCAACACCTCTCTGGATAGCCTGTTTCAGTGCTCTTCCACCCTCAAAGTAAAGAAGTTCCTCTTCACGTTTAGATGGAACTTCCTATGTTTAAGCTTGTGTCCATTACCACTTTTCCTGTTGCTGGGAACTGCTGAGAAAGGACTGGTCCCATCCTCCTGACACCAACTCTTTAGGTGTTTATAAGCACTCATAAGATCCCCCCTCAGTCTTCACTTCTCCAGACTAAACAGCCCTGTGTCTCTCAGCTTTTCCTCACAAGAGAGATGTTCTAGTCCCTAATCATCTTGGTAGCCCTTTGCTGTACCCTCTCCAACAGTTCCCTGTCCCTTGTGAACCAGAGAGCCCAGAAGTGGACACAGTACTCCAGATGTGGCCTCACCAGGGCAGTGTAGAGGGAAAGGAAAGCTTCCCTTGACCTGCTGGACACACTTTTCTTGTGGCACCCCAGGATACCATTAGTCTTGACCACAAGGACACGTTGCTGTCCCATGATCATCCTGTCATCCACCAGGATTCCCAGGTCTTTTTCCGCAGAGCTACTTTCCAGCAGGTCAGCCCCTCACCAGTACTGATACATGGTGTTATTCCTCCCTAAGTGCAGTACCCTACACTTGGCCTTGTTGAATTTCATAAAGTTTCTCTTAGCCCAAGTCTCCAGCCTGTCCAGATCTTGCTGAATGGCAGCACAGCATTCTGGTGTGCCAGCTACTCCTCCCAGTTTTGTGTCATCAGCAATATTGCTTGGAGTACACAGGTTGTTGGTGAATATGTTGAACAAGACTGGACCCAGCACTGACCCCTGGGAACACCACTAGGTACAGGCCTCCAACTAGACTCTATGCCACTGATCACAACCCTCTGAGCTCTGTCTTTCAGCCAGTTTTCAAGCCAGCCCACTGTCCATTATAGGCTTTACCTAAGAGCCATTACAACAGAACCTTTAATTGCAGAGACGGAAACAAAGTGGAATTAAAGTACTTAAGAGTCTTCTAAACTCTTGATTATTCATTTTCACTGGTTGCTGGTTTAATTCGTCTTGGAAAAGTAGCTGAGGGAAGACATATATTAGATGGGGAGAATGGAGACTGGGCTGCTGGCAAGCATCAGGTTGTCGCAGTCAATCAATCCATGTGAGATTGTATCTACATTAAGCATCTAGGACACACATTTAATTCTGACTGGCTGACCACTTTGCCAAGAGACACATGTTGCCAAGAGACACATGTTGCCCCTAAACTGTGTGGCTGGGCCATACTGCTCAGCTGCCAGCAGCCCAGGCAATTGCTTTACAGCCTGTGTGTGGACATGACAATGTCAGTGGGTAGCAGCTGACGTACAGCATGTGTCCTGGAACTGAAGTTCTGCCTTGCGTTCCTTATACTGGCTGTGCTTTTTGTCTAACAGATGGACCCTTCTAGTGTCCCTCTTCTGGCGTGGCACTTTGTGGCTGTACAGAACTCTGTGAACCCCATGCTTGCATTTTGTCGAGGAGATGTTGTTCATTTTCTTCTGGTAAGCGTTGGATGTTTTATACTGCTTTTCAGAGAGTCACGTGTTACTTGCATATTCAGTTGACTGACCCTCTATCTCGGTGACATTGTGACATCTGTGCATGCCAGGGATGTCTGCAGCTTGCAAACAGCTTGGGAGAAGAGCAAGCAGTGGTGCTGCGAATCTGGAGGAATCTGCTTTGGGCATTCCAGAAGTGTTGATTTGCAGCTTATGTCATTTCTAATGGAGGTAGAAGAATGTGGATTGTTTTCAGGGAGATTGATCACATAAATTTGACATTTTATTCTTTGCTTTAAAACATGAGTCTGGAAAATAATTGTATAAACCACTAAGAAACAACAACGTTCAGGTCCTGTTGGCATGTGACCTTCGGGCATGCTGCTCACCCTGTTCAGATCTGCAGAAGATAGATGTGCACATGTGGTTGTTTGAAGATGATTTCATGTCTAATTTCAGTATGAGAGTGGTGCCTAGGCTTCAGAAAATCTGGCATGTTGGCTTTGGAATGCTAAGTTTGTTTCCCACCTCTGCTATCGTTTTGGACCTTGAGCTTTGCTCAAGCACCTAGACACTGTGTTGGATGAAATCCTCTTTCTTCACTATCTTTAGTCTTGCTAAACTTGGGGAGAAAGAAAAGGGTGTATGCTTAAGCATACATACAGAAAGAAAAGGGTGTATGCTTAAGCCTGTCTTGCTGGAGATGTCTGTGTCTGCAATATCACAAGCATCCACACATACCTGGCTGAGCTACAGCCAGTGGTGCAGCCATATTACCCAAATTCAGGGCCTTCTTGCTGTACTTCAGATTGTCAAAATGTAAAACCCCTTATTTTTCTTTGCAGAATGCTTCTGTTGCTGATGATGAATTAAAGCCAGTTTCAGATGAGCATTCTGTCTTTTATGCGCAGGAAGCAGAGTAGTTCTTCATGGGAGAGGAGAACACCTTTGACTGGGAGATATCCTACAACATCTCCCTTCAATTCAGTGTTCCAGTGGGGCTGAACCCCTTGGGAGTCAATCCATGAAAATCAGTCCTCCTTTTGTGCCCTCTGTTCAAGTGCTGGAGGTTTGCACCCTTTTAGAACCTGAGTTGCTTTATATAATATGTGAGGTAGGGCAGGAGGGCGCAATCCCTTGAACACCTGTAGTGCTACCTAGTTTATGGCATACAACTCTTGCAGTACAAATAAATGATTTTGTATTGATCCAGCAGAGGGTATATAATTTCCTGCTCCCTGTTCGGAGCTTTCTGTTTACTCACTTCAGTGAGTGCTTTTAAAGTGAGACATTATGCTCCATTTGAGAAGTGCGTGTGCTGCTATTGTGTGGTCAGTTTTTGTCTGAGGGGAACTCCGGACTCCTGCAGTTGCTGTGACACCCTCTGGAAACAGAGAGGTTGAGCTTAAGCAAGTCTTTGCACTTGAGTCAGCCTTGTCCAATTTCTCTTTTAGGTAAAGAGAGATGATACTGGTGCAATACATGTCACTAAGCAGAGGCAGCTTCATCTACACTATGACCTCATCAACTTTACTGTAAGTCTCAAAACTATAGAATGGTTATTTTTTTTTTGCACTAGTTTTCTTGTATCTCAATAGCCCTTAGTTCCATACTATTTGCTTTACAAATGCAGCATAAGAAGGGGCTGTGTTTATCTGGAGCTAACTATATACAGATGACCTTAAACTTGGGACTCCTCACAAGTGAAATAGCAAGTAGTATCTAAGGGATAAAAAATTAGTAGCATGGAGGCAACAATACTGCCCTTCCCTGAGAAGGGAGGGGTTGTTGAGGAAATATTTTGAAGTGCCAGAGGAAATTCAGCAAGAAAGACTTATATTCTGTATTCACGCTAAAAAGAATGCCAACTTCTGTGTAACTGGCTCAGTAAAGTTCTAGTGTTTCCATATATGAGTGCTTGCTAAAGCACCATAAATATTTGATGCTTTCAACAAAAGAAACTGTTCAACTCTAAAACACCTTTACAGAGTATATCCAGTAAAAGTTGAAGGGCCAAAGGACATCTCTACTGTCAGCTGAAATTTGAAGTTTAACTAATATGCTTGTCTGTTATAAAAAAAAGAAACAACCAAAACAAAAACCACAAAAGGATTAAAAAAAAAAAAAAGACTATTAATTTGCAGGGTTTTGAACATAAAAGCATAAGCCACAGAATGTGAATGACAGGCTTTGAGTTAAACTTAGGTGTGCTATTTTTCTTTTTAATGCCTCCTGATGCCATATTTACCTCCTAAGGGTTTTGCAAACAAGCATTATAGTAGTCTTAGTTTTGAGACATTTGGAAGAAAGTTTGCTGGAGCATAAATAGTGCACCTAGAGGACAAGAACTCAGTTGGATTGCTATTTGTCTACAGGTGCTTTCTGTGAAGAAGGTTCCTTGTAATTTTTCTCAGTGTTAAAGCTGATACTCCAGAAAGAGCCTTCCTGTCTTTACCTTTGGAGTTATGCATGGGTGTTCTTGGGAAGTGACTGTGCATAGTAACAAAGCTGCTAGCCATCCTAGAACTTCCAGTATTGGTAGTCTTTATACTGATATGTTGCTGAAATACATGATTTGTTGGTTTTTTTCAGTGGATAAATTCACGGACAGCAGTGCTTCTGGACAGTGTGGAGAAGCTGCATGTTATAGATCGTCAGACACAGGAGGAACTGGAGACCATAGAGATCTCAGAAGTACAGCTAGTCTACAACAGCAGCCATTTCAAATCACTAGCTACGGGAGGCAATGTCAGCGAAGCCCTGGTATGCACATGTGATCTGCTGGGTGTTAGCAAACTGTTTAATATATGCCTTAAGTGGGAGCCTGGAGCTTTGGAAAAAAAGCCTTTTTGAAGCATCTCAGAAATCATACATTGTATTGATATGGCCAGCTAATGGAGAGTTCATGTTTCCTTTGTGCACTGATGTTTCTAGGAGCAATTAATAAGTTACCAGGCTTTGAAATACTCTATGGGGAAAAAAAGCTGATGTGCTTTACTCTTCAGGAGATTCTTATAGGGTTTTTTACTTTGTATCTACAAATATTTTGCCATAGCACTGCCCGTGTAGTACGTGCATTCCCACCCTTGTCTCTTAGATTGTCATTCTCTCTGCTCCTGCATGACACATAGTACCTACACTTGTAGGTGCTACACTTTCTTGTTTGAAGTAAAAAACATCCATACTAGTAGAAGATGCAGCACTTCAAATGTGCTTTCTACTTCTTCCTCTTTTGTTTATTCATCTTTCTTTTATTTTGACTTTCTGTCACAGATGCACTCTTTGGTCATGGTTATGATTTAGGAGCAATGCAAAATTTATTAATAGCAGAGGTAAATAAAAAGGTTGAATTTTAGCAGCACTCGATAATTGACCAATTTAAAGATTAACAAGTGATTCTGTAGAATATGTTATAATCTAACAGCAACTTAATTACAGATTTCTGAATGACAAGGTTCACACTAACTTACTACAGGGTATGATGAATCAAATATATATATGTACAAACACAAAACATACAAACACATGCAGACAGAAATATGTGGATCCAGTAAAATAAATATATAGGCACCCACACTCATGAAGGTAGATGTGTATATTGATACACAGAGAGAGAGGTGGGTGGAAGAGGCTGGACTATGGTTAAAATTTCCCCCCTCTTGAGTTTGGGGCAAATACAGTGCATTGGCATTCCTCAACAGGAGATAACTGCGCCTTGAGAGGTTGACTCTCCCTGGCCTTCTGTCAACTTTTCTAGCGGACTGTTCTGAGAGGCATCCCAGCTTAGGGGAGATTCTGGTCACAGCTTGCTGCAAGATGCTGCAGAGGTCTGAGGATCTCACTTAGGATTGCTATTTATAAGGTCTGAGATAATTGACTTTTGTCAGGTACTTTTTCAGGCCAGCTTGGATGATGAAATATTCTGATATTTTCTGCCAGTTGCACAGGCCCAGAACTTGATAGATTTTGATGTTCTGGTGTCCCCCCTGCTTTGGGCCATGACCCAAGTATAGATGTACCAGGCTGTCAAGAGGTGGTTGTTGTTACTGTTCCCAGGCAATAAGGGGAGCAGGAGCCAAGTGTGTCAAGGGGGTGCCTTAATGCTCTGGTCCACTGCTTACAGTCTAGATACAGATGTGCCAGGTTGTCAGGAGATAAATAGATTGTCGTTATTGTCCCCCAAGAATAGAGGAAGCAGAAACCAGGTGCTTTAAGGGGGTGCCTCACAATGTTCTGGTCCACTGCTTTTCACAATCTGTGTCTTAGACTGATGTATGGCCCATGGAGGGGGAGTTGCACCAAATATGGAGTGGCCCAGGAGTGTCGAGGGGGAGTTTTACCAACATATTTGTTATTAATTTTTTTGAATCTTGGCCCATGTGGTGTCTGGACATGTTTTATTCCTGAAGTAGGTGTTCTTTTCAGTGCTTCCTGATAGCTCTTGTAACCCACCTGTGCCTTCTGCATCAGACTCACTTTGATGTGGTATTTGTATTGCCATAGCATGGTGGAGGTTTTTTGAAAGCCTTGGTTGTGGGACAAGTTACTGCTTTCAGTAGAAAATCTATTTTGGAAACAGTTTGCCAAGAGTGTGTGTAGGAAAGGGCCTTCAATCCTTGCATTCAAGCCTTTCAGTGCTTCACCAGAGGCAGCCCAGGGGTTCTGAAATTCCACAGCTGGATAATATAGTTCCTGTTCAGTTCTGCTATAGCCCTGTGAGACTTACTGGCCCAAACACCTAGGAGAAGGCTCATGTGGGTCTGTAGTTTGGATCCACAATTTCAGCTCAGACTCAGCCCCAGAAGCCCAGGGAGAAGCACCTTCAATGCAGGATGGCAGGATTTCATAAAAAAGACCTCTCTGTCATGGTTCCTTTTAAGCATCAAGGAAAAGAGTGCTGCTTCCAGTCTGAATGGCCAGGTCTAGGTGTAGTCTGCAGCCTTTAGATCTACACAGCTGCTGCTTACCAGCTTCACCCTGTTGGCATTGCTGTGGTTCTTTTTGCTGCATGCAGATGCATACAGTGAAAGAAAGAATCAGAAGATGGAGCTTATGTTAACTTATGTACTGCCTTCCATGTGATCTGGAATTGCCAGGCACGATCTCACAGAACACAGCTAGAGATGGGTTTTATGGCAGCATACAATTTGTCCGTGCTAGCATATGTTGTTACTCAGAGCCTTTCACTCAATTCCAGAAAATCCGGAGTGTCCTGTGAGAACTTTTGATGATTTACCATGAAAACAGAGACCTGTGGCTTGAAAAACTGGTGGGCTCAAATACACGTCACCTGTTAAAATGCTGTTATGAATCTAGAAATGGCCCCTACTTATTTCACAGACCCGAAGTGGCAGATGAGAAGTGAAATCTATACTGCTATGTTGAAATACTGAGAATATGCAACAGGCAGTCTCTTCCCCTACATTTCAGTAGGAAATACAAAACAGCCTATTCCAGAGCAACTGAGTGAAGGAGAACTTTGATGGGAAGTGTTTTTTTTTCCTTCATGGCTCCAAGTATCAGAAATACGCTCTTTTCTGTGTTAGTTCTGCAGACGCTCTGGAAGGATAATCTTAGATGAGGCTGCTATTCCCATAACAGATACTCTGATTTCAGAGAAGTCTGGGTTTGTGGATGAAGACTGTCAGACTCCATTCTTCTACTGCAGCATCTAAAGAAAGATTCAGGGAGTACCTGTTGCTTGAGCCTTAGATTCTGTGCTGAGCAGGGTGAAGTGTTGTTATGGCAGTCCCTGGAAAGGACACATTTTCAGCATTGGGAAGAGATCCAGGAAGCTTCCCCACCTGACCAGACTGAGAAAAGTACACAGAAGAAACGGCTGTAGCATGTGTAAGTCTACAGCAGAGTGGGAAGCAAGCACTGCCCGTACACTGTGGTAACATGTAGTTTTTATGCGATCCTCAAGATCTCTCTCACATTGTAAATGGTCCCATATACAGCCTTTTGAACGCTAGCTACTGGCATTCGAACTCTGTTGTAACAACTCTCCCTTCAACAATATGCTTTCCATCTGTGTCTCCTACATGTTTGCTCTTGAGGAAGTTCTGTGAAAAAGCAAATGCATCAGAGGATAGATGCAGAGCACTGCATGTGGGTCCTTATAACTCCATCATGTTTTCCAGGCACCAGAGCTCAGTAGCACCTTAAGCTGCATTCACAAGCAGATAAGAGTGACAGCAGAGCTTTTTAATTTACTACTTCCCAGCAATCTGTGGTGTTCTCTCCCAATCCTCATTTTGATTTCTGACTTATAAAGTGTCTCTAAAGTTCAACTGTGTATATATATATATGTATATGTTTCTTGGGAAATTTTACAAAACCAAAAAGAAGTTTTACTTACATGTAATTTTTCTTCCAATGTAGGCATTGGTTGGAGAGAAAGCTTGCTATCAGTCCATCAGCAGCTGTGGTGGCCAGGTCTTTTACCTTGGAACTAAGGTAAATGTTCAGACTTTTTAAAATAAAAATAAAGTACATTCACTGTTGGTGGTACTTCATCTTCTGGAGAAAGGCAATTTTTTATTCTATGGAGATGTGAATCAGGGTTGGGTTCTTCGTGCACATTTCTTTAATTCCACTGCTTAAGTGCAATGATTTGGCTTTAGCCAAGTCATTATCATAGTTTCACAGTGTCCTGGTTCATGCTGCTTCAGGGTAGACTTAACATTACTGACATCTCCTCTATCCAAAGCTTCAATTTGTCTGTCCTAAATGTGCTAATAAGTAAATAGAAGAAAATAAAACAGCAGGAAAAACTAGACTCTATTGCATGAAATGATAAAAACAATTGGTGCCTATTCACTTGTCCTGCTGTTCAGGCTGTCTGTGAAAAGGCAAAGAGGGGTGGCCTACAAGATGGCATGTGAGAGTAGGGGAAGAATTGAGGGATAGTATTTTGGAGTGGATGGACTGTAAGGATATGTATGGGTTGTTTTCTGTTAAGTATAAGCATCCAATTTATTCTTGCCATGCCAAGCTTGAGGGTTTCTTTACCTAGCTTCATCTGTACTAGCATACTTTGGTGGGTCAGTGGGATACCACAGGCTGCATGAGCAAATGTAAGGAAATAACTTTTCTTTTTCTCTTCTAGTCTGTTCACGTTATGACATTGAGAAGCTGGAGAGAGGTACGTTGAGAAGAAAACTGTACAGCTTAGTAGGTTCAAATTGCTTAAATATAGCTTGAGAGGAGGGAGGGAGCATTTATGAAGCATATTCTGCTGTGTTCAGAATCCCTGATTTCTGCATGTAGCCAGCACCATAGGTACTCTGCTTTCCGTGGTGGGTCGCTGTGGGACTCCCGCTCGCATAAACTTGCGGGCTGAATGGAGACCTTGCTCTTCCGAGTGAGACATAATGCCTTGCCTTGCTTCTGTTAACCAGGTAGAGTTAGTGCAGCGTATGACTTTGGAGGACTGTGTAAGCCTTCTCTCTGCCAGCTAAGCATTCAGGAGTGGAAGGAAGTCTGGTTCACTGTTTTGTCTTCAGCTACTGCAGGAGCTACACATCATCAAATCCATCAAAAAACACCTAGAAATTTCACTGGATTTTAGAATCTTGTTTCTATTTCATAGAAAATTTTATTTTTCTTTTTTGGAACATCATTTCTCTGACAGCTGAAACCCTGTCAATCTCTGGACTAAAGTTCTTAGTAGTCTATTTATGTTGACCGTTTCCCATGTTGCTCTTTTCACTAGAGTTAAACAGCAGTTTTTCCATTCTGGATCATCACTTCACAATATACTTAGAGTATGCATGTTCTCTCAGACTTTGTTTTGGAAGGCTAAGAATCATCATCCTCTTGTAAGATTACTTACCCCTTCCTTTTTTTCACAGTCACTCTTCTCTGCACCTTCTTTGTGCTAAGTTTCTTGAACATAGGTAAACACATTGGTGCATTTTTCTCTGGGTAGGGTCTTGTGAGTGTCATGCACAATGTCACCTCTTCTTCAATGTCTCTGCTAGATATGTCATTCCTCATGTATCCTTGTGTCTCATTTTGCTGTTCCTTTGGCTACCTGATGTCACGTGGCACTCTGGAGATTCACCAGTACCCCACAGCCACACTCTGATTTCTGCTGTTAAGGTACTTGTACCATTAGATTGCATCATACTTCTATTACTCAGATCTGTCTCTTCTGATCTGCTGTCTTACATCACATGTTGACAGTTTCATTAGAAAATTCAGTTTATGCCGTTACTTGACCAAATCATTATGTAGACAGGGACTTCAAGTCTAATTCTCAAGGGACTCCAGTATTAATTTCTTTACAGTCTCACATTTCTAAGCAGTGACCTTCCCCATTCTTCCTCCTACCTGCTTTATGGCTGTTGTACTCATCCATGATTATAAGCTACTCCATATGATATTGTTTCAGGACCTTTAATAAAATAGGAATGGTTCAACTCTATTGAACTTTTTAAACTTCCAGTTGCTACTTTTAGTTACTCCCTTTCCTCTGCTAGATTTCCCTTCAGTCATTCACTACTGACTTTGGTTTAGTAAACTGTTAATGAAAAGCCCTGCCTTAACCCATGATTTCATGTACTGGTTTTCCTAGAATTCAGAAGTTAATCACAACCTACGTGCTCTGAACCAACCTCCTACTAAATTACTGTGTAGTTTCTGTTGTGCTGCAGGCCTCTATTGTAGGGGACTTAGGAGTTGTAGTTGAGTATGTGGGGGGATTAGAATGTGAAGCTGAGAGTTAATTCTTGCTGCAGTACAGAATGCTGGTCTGAGACTCGGAATTTCTCTTCTCTCAAACAGTACTTTGACATTTTGACCTAACATACCAAGTCTAGTGGTGCTTGACTTTGTGTGCTAGTAATTCATTAAAGCAGAAAATACTTGTGACCTACTTCAATCCTTGTTGACTGTGAGCTGGGAGAAAATAAAATGTAGGATGAGTACACCGATATGCTGAAAACATGACAGAATTTTTTGTTGTGCTCTAAGTTATGAAGCAAGGATGTGGAATGGAAAATTTTTATTCTTTGTGGCTTCAGACACTCGCTGATGCTGTGGGTCTCCATCAAGCATCTGACCTAAATGTCATCCACAGGAACTAGATATACTGGGGCCTGACACTTCTTAGCCCTTTTTAACTGCCCAGCAGCAAATTTACATATGAGAGAATCTTTTTGAAATATTGTCCTTTATGGCAACCTGTTGAGAGCTGCTGAGGTTTCCTGTCCCCTTGCCATCAGGGATCATGACCTGCTACTGGGAAATGCTGATCTTAAATGTGAGGGCATCATCTTTTCTGTTATACAAAGGTCCAATATTACTTTTTATTTTAGAGAGTTGACCACCTTCTGAAACAAGAGCGTCTCACTGATGCCCTGGCTCTAGCTTGGTCTTTTTATGAAGGTAAAGCAAAGGCTGTAGTAGGTAAGTTTGTGTTTGGTGGGTTTTTTATTGCTTGGTGGTTGGTTGGTTATTGTTTTGTGTGCATGCGTGTGTGTGTTATTTTTTTGGTTGTGTTTTTTTTTTTAATTGAAGCCACTTGGAAAGGTTTTAAATGTATGCAAGCACAGAAATATCTTTTTCAGGAAAAAAAATGAAGAGGAGAATTGAATTGAGGAAATGAAAATAGGATGGTACTGCTTTGAGTTTGGCAGGAACAACATCTTTATATGGATTGGTTTGATTTTTTTAGAGTCATAGTCCCTTTAGCAGCCTGCTGTTTTCAAATGAAAATCGAACTTGATCTGTGTTGTGACTCCTATCTGTTGTCACTTTGCCATGAAGGAGGTAGATTCAGGCTATCTAGCCTGCTAAAATATTCCTCAAGGTCATGCATGACCTGTAGGTAATTTTCAGTGTGATATTCTGTCACCTCTGTCAAACAGATACTTTTTTTCATTCTGTTCTCTGACTGTACAAGTGACTGAAAGAACTGCTGGGTTTTGGCACCATATTTCCTATGAAGGAAGATGCTTTTTGAGCTATGTTAAATGTGTGCATTATGCCAGAAACTGCTGCTTGAACACTCCAATCTGGATGGATGGGACACTTTGACTTTTCAGCAAGTAACTTCTGATGGTTTTGACCATCAGAACTTGAGATGAGATTCAGGTTTTCGGGATAAGATCCTCCTACTGTGAAATTGCTCATATATGAAGATGCGTCTCATTTTAATGCATGGATATAATGCATTTAAGCTGATAGTTTTTTAGTATTCAAAGAATTACTGTCTTTTTGAGTTGACATTTAAGATCATTTTCTCCCCTGATAGTGTACTTAATTCAGGTTCTTTGCATCCAGGTATCCTCCAGCAATTAATCTCATGTACACAGTCTTTGACAGCCCTCCATTAATTGTTCTCTTGATGATAAATGGCACTCAGATCTGTTCTTGCTGTTCCTGTGCTGGAGCATTCTCACTGGGAGAATAAGCTCTTCAGAAGAGGAGTGGGCTAGAAGCAGCATGCAAAATTGAATATTTAGATATTCTGACCTCTCCATCTCAAGGGCAGGGGTGTTAGCATCTGAACTGTGGGATTTTTATATTTCCACTGGTAGCTTAGATGAGAGAAGCTTCATTTCTCACCCTCTCCCTCCCACCCCCCATATTCTTTCTAGGTTTGTCTGGGGACACAAGCAAGCGGAAAGCAGTCATTGCAGACAGAGTGAGTCACTGATCTCTTTATAACTGGAATTTTATATATGCTGATGTGATACTGTGTTCCTGGAGGGAATGGCTTCTGTTGTCCAGAAGTTAATTCCAGAGGTTCCTGGCATTTCGTTGGCAAGTGTCTATCAGTGTGTCACTTGCTGACTCTCAGGTTGGAAATTTTGTTCCATGTATTCATGGATATGGAATAAACTCTTCAGCTGATCCTGTTTAGTTGTTACAGGAACTTTTAGCTGGGAAGAGTATTTTTAAAACACAGAATTATTGGAATAATTATTCAAGTGGACTTGTTCTTCATGTATAATTTATTGGCAGGTAAAAAAGTGTTGCTGTTTAAGATACTATAACAAACTTTAGGTAAAAACATGGCCCCGATGAGCCTTGTGCTTCAGAATGCATTCACTTGTCTGAAAATTTGCTGGCAGACTGGCTGCCCAGTTTCTCAGTCAGTTCAAGTTAGTGTAGACCTTCAGTATCCCACTGGGCCACTTCTGTGCCATGTCATGCCACTGTCTCTTAGCAGCTTCTTCCTTCTCCTTCCCACCCTCAGTAATTTATACCCAAAATGGGACCACAGAGTTTACAGTGTTGCCAACCCCCAAGTCAGTCTATTAAATGTGCTATCAAGTAGGGCCTCTAGTATAGGATTTAAATGAATTTTCTTGTTTGTTATAATTCAGATGGTTGAAATCCTTCTCCATTATGCTGATCGGACTCTGAAGAAATGTCCTGACCAAGGAAAAATCCAGGTTATGGAGCAACATTTTCAGGTGCAGTCTACTTTTAAAAAATATTGCTGTGGTTCACCTGAACTCTCACCTCTGTTGTGTGCACTAATGAAATCAGAAGTTAGTTATATCTAGGAGGCAGAGCAGGACCCGTACACTCTCTGTCCTCTACAGAAGTGAGACTAGAGTTTTCTCCATATGAACCAGCATATGGGAAACCCTGTGACTGTGCCAGCTACCAGCTGATGCAAATAACTGATTGATTCTGCTCTGTATTGGCCAGCCTTCATTTTTTGCTCTGCATAATGTGCTATTTGGCAGTGTTTTTGCCAGTCCCTACAGTTTAGTTTTGGTTTGGTTTTGTTTTGTTTTGTTTGTTCTGCAGGATGTGGTGCCTGTCATAGTTGATTACTGTCTTTTACTCCAGCGCACGTAAGTCTAAGTTTGCAAGCCTGTCTCCTAAAGCAGACCACCAACCCATGTAGTCCTCAGTGCTGTCTTCTGTAATATCACATGGTTTAGAGGAATTGTATTCCTTCATTGTCATTACATATATCACATCACAGCTTAGAGGAATGCTTAAAAACTGTTACTAAAGTCAGGATAGTCAGTACTGAGAGAAGCATGTCTTAAATTTTCCCTGATGTGTTGGGGAAGAAAAGTTTGCTTCAAACTGTTTTCTCTACACCATCCCCTTAAGAAAGAAGCTGCCATCATCATTTCCTCTCTATCAGCAGGGGTTTTTTTTCTGAAAGATCCATAGCCAATTATTCTGTGTAGCTGCCTGTAATTTGGATCAGTATAGGAGCTGAGTTTTCTCAGCTCCTGAGTTTGAGAAATACAGAGAAAATGGAGTTTAATTTGAAGCCCTCAGAAAGTAGTTTTAATAAGATTATTTGATAACTAAACACTCATTTCCTCCTAGGGATCTATTATTTAACCTGATATATGATAAGATGAGTGAGAATTCTGTAGCTAAAGGCATCTTTCTGGAGTGCCTCGAGCCATATATCTTAAGTGATAAGTTGATGGGAATCACAGCTCAAGTGATGAAAGACTTGCTTCTTCACTTCCAAGACAAGAACAGGTTGGAAAATTTGGAAGCCTGTATTGTGCACATGGATATCACCAGCTTAGACATACAGCAGGTGAGCTGTTGTTGTATGGCATGCAGTATTGAGTTCCTCTGAATAAATGATGATGTCCCCTACTTGCTGATGCAGACTTCTTGTGCTTTTAAGCACAGTGCAGCATGTGGAAAACAGTGTTACCTTTCAACAGGCATGATTTAGTTCAAATCATTCACTAATCTGTAACAGAGTTTAGCCCTGCATCCCTGGGATCAAAATTAATGAATGCAGGAATTATTTAGTGTGACTGTGTCCATCCTATGACATTCATGCTCTTATAAACGTGTTGCTCCCCCAGTTTGTGTCCTGGCAAAGGTTAATGCTTCAGCAGCTGTCTGTACTGGAAACTACTAGTCCGTCAGGATTCATCTGATATTCACAACCAGCCTTTCTTGTTTTGAGTACCTTACCTAATATCAAGCTGCAGTGGCACAAAAACCTGGAGTTGCATTTGTCAGTTTGCTGCCTGCCAGCCTGCTCTGCTCAGGTGCTTCCTCTTGCATGACAAAGTTAGTGGAGCAAGGAGATGTTCCTGCTGGGTAGTCCTGTTTTCCTTGGCCAGCTTTATTCCCATATCACAGCTTTCCATTCCAAGGAGGGAACTGCTTGGGAACTTGACAAACTGATTCACTGACCCAACCAAAAGGCAAACTACTGAAATCAAGGTTTTCAAGAACTGGGTTTTGGTTGTTTGGTTTTTTTTTTTTAATTATTATTTCTTAACCTCATGCAAGCTATGAATGTTAGAATCTAGACATGTTTCCATGTTTGCTGTGTGAGCAATAAGCTGGATGATCCCACTGGGGATTTGGGATCTTTGCAGAGACTGGTTCTGCAAGTGGAAATCCTCATTCTGCTTTAAGTCATACCCTTGGATGATGCAAATTTGAGGACAGAGATTGTATTCGAGAAACAGGGGAACAAGAAAACTGTAAGCTAAGAGCAATTGTATATCTACATTGTGCTTTGTTTGCCTTGCAGGTAGTTGTTCTATGCTGGGAAAACCATCTCTATGATGCCATGATCTATGTCTATAACAGTGGGATGAATGACTTCATTAGTCCCATGGAGGTAGGAAAGATTTTCAGTGCAGTGAGTTGTTACTTGTATGTTTAGCACACAGTCTTTCTGAGAAACATAATTTCAAACCCAAAGCATTATCTTCTCATTCAGTGTGGGTATATTCTTCTGTTTCATTTCAAGGGAGAAATGATGTATGAGAGATGCAGTTTATTTGACTAGATGCAGAAGAGAAGTAATTTGTAATAACTGTGCCTCAGGACACAGATTTCCCTGCTGAGGTAGCAATGCTCTGCAAAGAAAGGTAGAGCAGGAAATTTAGTTGTGTTAATAAAATGTAAAGCAAAAGCAGAAGAGAATGACACAATAACTTAAGGATATTGCATGGCAAAACGGTTGTAACAGTTTTGGTGGTAGTGAGCCTGGCCTGTGTGGCATGATGAGCCGAGAGAGCGTCAGCTTTCTGCACGATGGGATTAATGGGGCTGTGATGTGAGAGGTTCTATGAATACCTCATGGTTGTTTTTCATTCATACTGTTCTTCCTCTGCAGACAAAATAGTATATCAATATGTATTAGAGTCCCGGGAACAAAGGGTGAACCTGACCTGTCTACAGAATTCAGAAAAAAGGGTTAGAAACAGTCCTTGAATTGAGGCAGGCTTTGTTTTTAGCACTTGGCTGTGATCTGTCAACAGTAAGCACAGGACTCAGTGTAATGTTGTAACTGAAGGCCCTGTTGATGTTGCTGCTTGTAATCCTGAAGATGTGCCTGATACACCAACTGCTCTTGAAGCCTGTAGCTGTAACATCAAGATGTTTCATTATGGACCCACTGCTGTTATTTTCTCAGTGCTGAAACAGGGATCTGGGTCCAGTTGAGTGTGAAAATCTTAAACTGTCCAATTTGTAGCAGTTATGATCTCATTTGTTTTTTCTCAGGAAGGACACTCTTTAGATGCTCATTAATTTAAAAAAAAAAAAATCTGGAAACTTAGCACTAGCTGTACAAGTGCAAATTACTTAGCTCTAGAAAGCAGAAAAAGTTTTCAGATGGGCTCTTATTCCCCATACCTAGACTGAAGGCTTCCTGGTGACCCTGCTAGGTAGGTTTAAGGTTTGCATAATCTCTGGTGGCAGAAGATTCAGGAACAGGAATTGGGGCTGGTCAGTTGTGCTCTGTTACTTCTGGGACTACTGACCATTGCTTTTTTTTTTAGTCTGGCCTGTGTTTAGGATTAGATCTGACTGAATGAAGGCTGTCTTTTTGTATGTCATAACATCAGTTTAAGGATGTTAAAGAAAGGATAAAGGAAACGAATCCTTTGCCACTTCTTGATGTCCTCTGCACCTTTTAATTGTAAGACATGGTGAGAAAGCAGAGTTCTTGTGGGGAAGACACCTCATTGATCTCTGCTTTAAAACCACACAGACTTTTTGCTTTGAGCTTTTCCAGCTGCTTGAGCACTGCCTTCTTTCCTGTTATAGAAGCTGTTCAAAGTCATTGCTCCTCCACTGAATGCTGGAAAGTCTCTTACAGGTACAGATTTTTTTCCCATTAAGGATTTCTAGTTTTGGTATTTGATATTTTGAATACTTATTCCAACAGAGGGATGCAAAAAGGAAGTACGTACCCAATACAAGCATCCTGGAGGACAGAAAAGTGTTCTAATACTATTTACTGTGTGTAAAACACTGCATGTGTGTCAGATGAGATGATGTGCTGACAGCTGGGAAAAATAATTGCACCTCTTTATGTTGTCTTGTGAAGAGAAGGTGACAAAATTTTTGTTTTGTAGATGAGCAGGTGGTAATGGGCAACAAGCTCCTTGTGTATATAAGGTAAGGTAATTTAGAAAGTTTGTGAGATGTTGCCTAGTGGTGGCACCTGATTTTTAACTCACTATAATTACATAATCTAGTCTTGTAGCACATTTTAAGGTCTGAGAGATTGTGTAAAATAGCAATGGCTACTTTTTACAGCTGACTTAGTTACAATGGCTTCTTGTCATCACGTGAGTGTATAGGTAGGATAAAGTGGGAGACTTAGAGCTGAAGTTACTTCTGTTATGTCAAGACCATGTCTTTATCTTTAGAATTTTGTTAGAATGAGTTCTTTGTTCTGTGTGACAATGTGCTCCTTGAACAAGGACTCTCCATAGCCTGAAAAGCTGGGTTTTAGCTCTTTCTGCCTTTTCAGATAGCTCTGCTCAGTTGCTGCTTGCTGTGTTGCCTGTCATTTGCAGGATGTCATTGTGAGATTCCATGGTAGTGACAAATTATGGGACACCTCTCTGGTGTCTATTTGAAGGTCATGAGCATTAGATTCTGCACTACTCACACTTCCTAAAATGCAAGAGTAAACATGTTTGTGAGAAATTTTGAGTTTCCCTGGTTACTTTTCCATTGTGGAATGGCATACCTCAGGTGCAAGCTCATGCAGTGCATCAGCTTATTGTGTATTAACAGCAGTGCTGTCTGCAATGCTTGCTTTCATCATTTACAATATATGTTTGTTTGGCTTGTTTTAAGAGCATCTTGAAAACTAATTCAAAAATAAACTGTTCTCAATATGTTTAATGTCAGGGTATATTAAAAAATGCCTTTCTCCTCCTTTTCTATAGCTGCTGCTTGGCAGGCCGTGCATATCCTTTGGGTGATATTCCTGAAGATCTGGTACCTCTGGTTAAAAATCAGGTGAACAACCTTTTGGAAGGAAACTTTTCCCATATGAGGTTTTTAAAGGAAGCTGCATATGTCTTATTTCATGGGCTTCTGATAGAAAGCTATTATCAATCTGATATGAGTATATACCGTTGTAAATACCAAATATTTTTTTAAAGAATGAAATGAAACAGTTGTTGCAATCTGGACATTTAAACTTAGTATTTTTCTTTCAACTGCAAATTGAGGTGTGGGAACATTGAGCTCTTAGTGGCACTAATTTTGATTTGGTTTATATTATTTGTTACCAGAAATTTGTAGGTGTCTCTTCTTTTTCAACTTGACATGTCAAATATGGGAGGATCATCTCTGTTTTCAAATTCAAGTAACACAGGATTGACAGGAGTAGAAAGTAAGATAACCTCAACTAAATAATCCTTCCTCTGTTTGGCTGCTGCTAAAACTTCAGGTTTTGTTGGAGTTTTTCTGCCTCTTTGCACAGCAAAGTGTAAAGTTCAGCAGTCATTTTCCACGATGAAGGTCCCAATAGATGCATTTCTGCCAGTCTTTGCCCTAGTATCCTGCCACCAGATCCTCACCTGTGAGGCTTATCCAGTCTCAGGTGTTCAGGACACACATACATCTGTCCTCTAGGTTTAATTCCCATGTGCAGGTCTGCTCTACCACTTCAATCCGGATCATATATCCACAGATACTTAGTAAATGGGTGGGTGAGGTGGAGTTGCCATGACTCTTGAGGTAGTACTAGGTAGAGTTCAGCAGCAGTCTACTCCCTACTGGGAGTGTGTTTGAGACAACTGGAGCTGTTACTGCCTTGTTTGTTCCCTGGAAGTGTCTGGACACCTCTGTCAGTGGTTCAGTAACTTTTACTGAAAGATATGCTCAAATTTCAGGACCTGGAAAGTCAGTGGAAGAGATGGAAAATTGAATAGCACCTAAGTCAATCTTTGCAGCACCAAAAGGTTTGTGCCTCAAACTGAGGTGGCAGGTTGACTGACTCTTCCCAAAGGAACTGCTGACTAAGAGAGGAGCTGTGCCCTGGATAAGGAGCTTCTTAGGAGAGCTGCCAGGAAGGGGAGGGAGTTACCTAATTTCACACACTTCAGTCTGCAAGTAGAAGCCTTATTTTTTTTGCTTTATCTTAAATTTAGCTTGATCTTAAGTTGGTTGGCAAGTCTAAGGAGAGGGATTTTTTTTTTTCTACTAACAAGCAGCAGAAAACATGATTCAAGTAAGAACACTGATGGGAGTCCTGAGGTGCTTTAAAGCTTAAGTGCAAAGCAGGTAATGATGCTGCTTTCTCATGTGCTTGAGCTATCAGTTATCTGAAATCTATAGAAAATCTGCTGTGTTTGAATTTTCATTGCAGGTCTTTGAATTTCTCATCCGGCTGCATTCCACTGAGGGATCTGTGGATGAAGAGGTCTACCCTTATGTTCGTACGTTGCTGCACTTCGACACTCGGGAATTCCTTAATGTTCTTGCTCTGGTAAGAGATCACTGATCTTATCTTATTGAAAAATGCAACGCCAGTTCTTCCATCATCTACATCAGAGTTACATGATCTGTAAGATTCCTATTAAAAAGTTTAATGCTTTAGTTAAACCAGTAGTTACTGGCTTGATGCAGGAAACATTTTGATGTGTGTTCTAGAAGATATCAGAGGGGATCATAATAGTCCTTTATATCCTTAATATAAATTGATGAACATGACATTATACAGTGAAGACTCTGGTAACAGAGGCCATCTTTAAAGCACAGGTAAAACAGGAAAAATGTATTTGTAAAGAGTGTTTTAGTGTCTACATCTTTCTCCTGCATAAGGATTCATCTTCCTTTCCAAATTTCTTGATTTTCCTCTGTCTACTTGGGCCTGGTACTTTTACCTGAATATGTATGAACCATTTTGGAAGTTACAAAAGAGCAAATTGTGTCTTGGAACCTGCTGCTTAAATGATGGTAGACAGAGATAGGAAACCAAATAGCCCCCTTGTATTCCAGGAGGAAGTAGTTAGTGCCTTACTGAGTCATCTAGATCCCCACAAGTCTATGGGACCAGATGGGATCCATCCTAGGGTAATGAGGGAACTGTCAGAAGAGCTTGCCAAGCCGCTCTCCATCATCTTCCAACAGTCCTG
>JANHFX010029846.1:0-34824 GCA_027560015.1 Chloroceryle amazona
AACCATGTTGATTGCTCCCGATGACCCCCTTGTCCTTGACATGCCTAAGGATAGTGTCAAGGATAAGTTGCTCCATTCTCTTTCCAGGGATGGAGGTGAGGCTGACTGGTCTGTAGTTGCCAGGGTCCTCCTTCTTGCCCCTTTTGAAGACTGGAGTGGTGTTTGCCCTCCTCCAGTCCCCAGGCACCTCTCCTGTCTGCCAGGACTTACTGAAGATAATGGAGTGGTCTGGCCATGACCTGTGCCAGCTCCCTCAGCACCCGTGGGTGCAGGCCAGCAGGACCCATGGACTTGTGGATGTCCAGCTCACTCAGCTGTTCTTTAACCCAGTCCTCACCAACCAGGGAAGACTCCTTAGTCGTGCTGTCCTCTGGTGCCTCAGGTGTCAGGGGCTCCTGAGGACAGTCTGCAGCAGTATAGACAAAGGCAGCATTTAATAACTCTGCCTTCTTTGTGTCATCTGTCAGCAGGGCACCCACCTCATTCAGCAGAGGGCCTACATTGCCTCTGACCTTAGCTTTGCCTGCAATGTATTTGAAGAAGCCCTTTTGTTATCCTTGACCTCCCTTGCAAGGTTGAGTTCCATCAAGGCCTTAGCCTCCCTAGTGACCTCCCTACATCCTCTGACAACAGTCCTGTACTCCTCCCAGGTAGCCAGCCCCTCCTTCCATGATCTGGAGACCCTCCTCTTCCTCTTAAGTCTACTTCGCACTTTCTTCCTTAACCATGCAGGACCCTGGCTCTCTTTCTCGATTTCCCACCTGCTGGGATGCACTGGTCCTGAGCTTGGAAGCAGAGGTCCTTAAATGTTAACCAACTATCATGAGCCCCTCTGCCCTGTAGTAACCCAGCCCATGAAATTTCACCCTGCAATTGTTTGAAAAGGCCAAAGTCAGCCCTCCTGCAATCCAGGGTTGTAGTCCTTCTTGATATCCTGTTCCTGCCAGACAAGATCTTGAACTCCACCATCCCATGATCACTAAGGCCAAGGCTGCCCTCAACCTTCACTGCTTCAGCCAGACCCTCCTTGTTGGTGAGGATAAGATCCAGCACTGCTCCCCTCCTAGTTGGCTCCTCCACCATTTGCATCAAGAACTTGTCATCAATGCACTGGAGGAACCTCCTGGCCGTGGCTGGCTGGCTGAAGAGCCCTTCCAGCAAATAGCTGGGTAGTTAAAATCCCCCATGGGAACCAGGGTCTGTGATTGCAAGGCTGCTGTCAGCTGCCTGTAGAAGGCCTCATCAGCTTCCTGATCCTGATCGGGTGACCTGTAACAGACACCCACAATTGTGTCACCCACGCCAGCCTGCCCCTTAATTCACACCCACAAGCTCTCAACTTGCCCCTCATCCACCCCTGGACAGAACTGAAGACATTCCAGTTGCTCCCTCACGTAGAGAGCAACTCCACCACCCCACCTTGCTGGCCTGTCTTTCCTGGAAAGGGCAGAGCCATCCATGACCACATTCCAGTCATGTGAGCTGTCCCACCATGTCTCTGGAATGGCCACCACATCATAACCCTGTGTCCGCACATGGATTTCTAACTCCTCCAATTGCCTTCAATGCTACTGCAATCCCTATCCGAATAGGAAGAAAGAAGGGAGAGAGACTTCACCTGCTCACTTTTGAGGCTGAGCTCAGTGTAAGCGTTAGGACTGGAGGAGGAGAAAGGTTCCTGTTCTTTACAAATTAAATAAACCACTGTGTGTGTCACAGTCTCCCTCAGGATGCTCCTGGAATCTTCGTCCCAGTGTGTGAGCATTTCCTGATAAATCCACATGTAATTGGGAGATGGGGAGAAAAAGGAGGATGAATTTTGAGGCAGGGGCCAATTTTCTCCCCCCCCTCCCATTTATTTTGGATATTGGAAGTAATCCAACAGAAGTTACAGTGAGTAATGCAAGGGATGTTACTCACTTTTTAGGAGAGAGAAACTGTTTCAGACAGCCAGCTGAAGAGTAAAGCCTGTTCAGTCTATAATGTAGATGTTCTCATCTCTATCTTTTCAACAAAACATTATAGCAAGAGCTGTCTCGAGGGAAACTTCTGCAAGAAGACTGAAGGCAGCAAGAAATCAGATGGCAGTAGGATGGGGCAGAATGATCAGGAGACCAAAAAGCTCAGAAAGCTACTGAGAAAGGCTTTGAGGATTTCCCATAACTTCTCACAGAACGCTTCCCTGCCTCTTCCAGTATTCCACCATCTAGCCAAGCTCTGCACTGTGCAGTGAAATGCCAATGAGGAAACAGTAACAAAACACTATCTCAGTCAATTCAAAGTTGAAATTCATTCCCAGACCTGTAGCTGGGGGATAAATATTGAATAAGACTAGGTTGTGTGGGAGGTGTGACAAAATCCCATAGCTTACAAAACTCTTTGTATGTGTGCAGTTATTTTTCTCCATCATGTAGTGACTAAGGTTTATATACTGTCCTGAGAACTGCGTAGCCGTTGTTCAGGCAAGCACAGAGCAGAAAGTTCTCTGTCAAAGCTGTTAAAAAATTATTTGACTCTCCTCTGGGACAGTTTTGCTCTCTTTAACCTTATTTTCTCAGTAAATATGCTGAAAAAAAAATAGCTTACTTCTAATAATCTCTTGAGTAG
This sequence comes from Chloroceryle amazona, assembly GCA_027560015.1. Lineage (NCBI taxonomy): Eukaryota > Metazoa > Chordata > Aves > Coraciiformes > Cerylidae > Chloroceryle > Chloroceryle amazona. The sequence goes on from JANHFX010029846.1 coordinate 2,608, forward strand.
AAGCTAATAATAATCTAATCTGGAGTAGAAGCTGGTAGATATAAACTACTAAGCAAAGTCAGTGGGCATCTTGTTGCAAACTATCTTACTGTAAACTTGATGTTCGATATTGTATTGAATCATCAGGAAGGAGCCTTTCAGTGTGGCAGCAGAGGTCTAGCTGCTTCTGTTGAAGTCCACAAAAAATTTCCTATCTAGCTTTCATTTCAGTTACATGAAACACTGTTATGGTATCTGAAGGAAGTCCTGTGAAATCACCAGGAGTTGCTTCCTCCTGACTGAGGGGGAGCTGTGGTATCTTGTTAAGGAAATCAGTACAAACTGTGCAGTTCATGCTAAGCTAAGGTTTGTGTGGTTTGAAATTATTTTTGCTGCCCGTAGTGCATCACCACACAGCTGAATGCTGTAGAGCCTGCACTGGTGTTGGGCTTCAGCACACTGCACAGTGAATTAGTGCAGGCTAAGGCTCCCAAGGCCATTTCTCTACTGCACAGTAGCTTGATGATTCTCTGACTGCTATCTTTTATACTATGGCTACTCTGTTAACTTGCCTCAAAGCCGTTCAGTCTGTGGCCATCATTCTGCATTTAGTCCTTTACTAAGTCATTGACTAAAAAACTAGGAGGCTGTTCAGACTTTTGCTGAAAACCTTTGTTAATGGAGTCCTGACCATGCAGCTCTTTTATCAGGAAGTGTCCCAAGCTGTTGCATCCTTAGTCCCTGCTTCACATCTTCCTGCTGCCACACAGCATTCTGTAAGGGACCTCTCCGTTCCCAGGGACCTATTTCTGTTGGAGAGATGTTTCCGTGGTAAAGCTATTTAGCAGCTGAATAAAATTCTGCTGGAAACTAAACAGTTTTGGCTTTTTATCTAAACATTTCTAGTTATCTTCCAGATATCTCTATGTATTTATGGCTTCTCAGATTGGACAGCAGCGTTATGTATTTTTAATTAATTCTAAAGATGATTACATTTTTTCATCTCTCTAAGCTTTTGTTGGGAGTAGAAGAGTTTTCTGAGAAGCTTGATGGAAAGTTTGACACCACCATACATGCAATCAGGATCTAGAGCACTTTGTATGTGGTCTAATTATGGGGTGTGTCAACACTTGCATTCATCTACTCTGCTAGGATTGGGTTGTGTAGGTATTACTGTCCTGTGCCAGATCAGGTTATTTAAAGGTGCTTTTTCTTGGAATTAGCAGTGTTATGTCATATTTATTCCTGTATGCTACCAGGTAGCCTGCCATGAATGCTATGGAACAGAACAGAGAATCAGTGTGGGTGAGATACAGATCACCTGCAGGATGTAGGATGCCCAACGATATCAGATTGAAAGTAAGTGGCAGAAGATTCAGAGATAACAAAACAAGTGCAAAACTGCGTTGGCTAATAGAAATATTCACCATACCATAAATAATATTTGGTCTCTATCACTGCTGGAAACTTTTTATAGATAGCAGTTATCTGGGAAATTAAAGCAGTCGACAATGAATTGATTCCTCACAGTTATCTCTATCTCTGATAAGAGAGAGCTCTACCTGTAGCAGATCTGGAGGTGTATAGCACTCTCAGTAGTTTCCAAGAGATTCCCCTTGACTGACTTTCTCAAAGTAACTTTGTCTCAGGCAACCTTTTTTCATTCTTAATATCTTTTCTAAATTTCTTTACAGTTTCTCCTATCACTGAAATGAGTTCTCATCCTCTGGAAAGAAGAAATTTCACTGCAAGTCAGACGTAGCATAGCAGGTAGCATAGACTCTGTAGAGCAGATTCAGAGGTGCCACATCCTACCAACCCACGAGACTTCAACCGGTGTGTTTCTTCTTAAATATCACACTATAAGAGGTGTGAAACATGATTCACTAGTTGGTTGTGGTTCTTTTAGTGCCTGCTGGGTGCTGCCATCTTGTTAAATCAGTTGCCTTTCTGAATTCTGCCTTCACCCACTTGCAGTGGAAGTCGTACAGCACAGGAATTTCTGATTGTAAAACAGTCTGTTGCGATGAGAACTGAAGAATCCACTAGTCCCAGACATAGCATTCACTCCCAGATTTCCTGTTCTTTGCCTTTAGGATGGTTTGACGCTGTGCTACGGAGAAAGGTGATTTTTATGGTTGAGAAAGAAAATACATATATAAATAAGATGTTTACATGTGAATGGGAAATTAGTTTAATTTCTTTTACGCCGTGCTTTTGGATTCTGCCCTTACCAAGAATTAAGTGTTTAAACATTGAGTTGAAAAGAGACCTCAAATTGCTACTCTTTTGTTTATGGAATTCTACTTGTACATGAAAATTAGCTAAGAAGGGAATTAGCTAAAAGTTCATGGAGATAGATTTCCAGTACTTGGTTCCAGCTGAGATAGAAATTTGTTCAGACTTGATGGAATTTGAATGAAAGAGTTCTTTACTTAGAATATGCTCCAATGTGGCTTTCAGTTAGGCTTACAGCTGCTTATTAGCAGAGTAAGCATAGGAATGTTGGTGCTAGTGTTACTGGGTGATATTATTACCACAGAATTGGATTTATTGCAGTTGGAAGGAGCCTTTAAAGCTTCTCTGGTCCCCGCCACCTGCTCAAGCAGGGGCACTTTTACCTGATTGCCCAAGACCATGTCTAGACAGCTTTTGAATAGCTCCAAGCATGGAGACTCCACAGCCTCCCTGGGCAACCTGTGCCAGTGCTTTTACACCCTTCTGGTGTAAAAAAAACAAAAGTGTTTCCTGATGATCAGACAGAACTTTCTGAATGGAATTTTATGGTGGTATCCTCAAACTGAAGAAACAAACATATTGTTTAGGAACCAATGGGAATCAAAAAGCCTTTGACTGGCTTTCCTGCAGGAGGCACCATTTTTCTCCTCCCGATGCAGCACCAGGCAATATATTTCATGTCCTTAGCTTTTCTGCATTAGAGGCCACTGCTGCCCTTCAGTGCCTGCCACCTACACAGCCACAGCATGCTACTTCACCCAGGGGTCTTTATCTTCCCCTTACCCTTTCTCATCACATCAGAGAGCTTCTGCCTCATTCAAACATTAATGAGACAACCACATTTCTATTAAAGCCATTGTTAGTTTTGAAGAAGTACTTGAAGGAACCTTAAAAAATTCTGATCACTTCTTGGAAATGAGACTGAATTGCAGTAATGCCTTCAGTGTAATTGTTTACTGGCGTGCTGCAGCATCCGTGCCACCACTGTGGCCATACAGGGAGTGTAAGGACAGAGCATTGCAGAGCTGTGGGAACACTACGTTGTATTGAGTTGCACCACACAAAACAAGCAGTTGCATTTTACAAGGCTTCTTGCTCTGGTTTACTTTATAGCAGCTCAAACATGAAACATTTGTTTTATGAAATGAACTTTCTGAAGGAAAGAACAAGAATTCACTGGATAACTTTTTTAATATCCTGCTCCCAGAAGCTAGTAAGTTCTCTGCATCTAAACTTAGGTTATGCAGCAAGGTGTAGAGCTGTACAAACACGAGGCATGGTGACACAATGCTCTTCCACACTATGTAATTTTGCTTGAAAGCAACCTCTGAAGTAAGATTTTCAGTACAGCAGTGGGTTATCTAGTGAAAACTCTTATACAATGCCATGCTTCTGTGCAAGGGCTTCACCTGAAAAGAAATTGCCTTGCATCTGGAAAAGTAAAGTGGCACGGTTTCAAAGAGACAGGGGAAGATAGCCAGTGGGGCAGCTGAAGAGAAGTCTGGGGAGGAGGCAAATGCTAATGCTAACAGAAGAAAGTGTTAATGACAACCAAATGTAAGGGCCCTTAGGTTTCTGTTACAGCCATAACTGCCAGCACTGGCTTTTGAAAGGATCACTTTGTTTCTTAGTGTCTTACCCGGCCAGAAATGTTGGTTTGCCTCCACAGGGTCCTCTTCAAAGCACAAACCAACAGTCACCTGAAGCAATGGACTGATGGGACAGCAAAATTATGCTTTGCATGAGCAAGAGTGTGCCTCTGTGTGCAACTCAGGGCCCTTCCCTGAGTTCTGGAGGGAGAAGCAATGCTGGCAGTGAGCAGACCCAGCAGTGAGGAGGATGGTGAGAATCAGAGGAAGGACATTTGCCTCACTTTCTCTCAAGCTGCTTGATGATGCTACACTAAGCAAATGGTTGGTACTGGGAAGGGGAAGGGCAGGTATGGGCAAGGCTGGGCATGCAGGCAGGGGGACCTTTACAGGGGCAGGAAACTGTCTGTGTGACAGTTCCCTCATTTTCCAGGGAATCCTGAGCCTCTGAGGCTTTTTCTGAAGTGCTGCCAGATCCTTGGCTTTGATCAGATATGGTGCTTCATAGGGTAATTAAAAGATTTTATGAGATTTGAAAACAGATATAGTAGTTCAATGCATAAAATACTTATTTGGATTTTATTGGTATTTATACAGCACTTTTCCAAGACATTTAGTTATATCTGTAGTGACTAGTGGTTTATTGTGGTATGTGTAGGATGAGCCTGATGTCTGTCTGTTGTTATTAATCTTTACCAATGACATATGACTGAGCCTTTCACCCCCAGAAACAAGGGATATGTGATAGTTTAATTAAGAAATAAAACATGCTGGTAGAGATTAAATCCTGGGAATGGTGAGCAGAGGCTCTGAATTAAAAGGCTGAACCAAGGACACATCTGTAGCTCTAATTGTGAGATCCTTCTGTGATTGGTAGAATGAAGTATCTTGATGAACAGAAGTCTGATGATTCATTAAATTACCGACTAGCCTGGAGAGCCTTTGGCTTGCAATGTAACAGTAACTTGGGTGAGAAACAGTGCATTAACTCCCTCCACACTGCCCACTTTCAGCAGAAAAAAGCCAGCAATGCCAGTCTTGTTAAGAGAAGCGGCAGAGCATGAATGACAGGTTAAAGATTACACGGCTAGTCCTTTGCTTTTCGTGCTGCTTCTCTCAAAATGTAGCTGCAAACGGAGGTCAGAGCAAAGGATGACTTGCTCCCGAAGAAACCAGCTGTGTGAAGGCTGGTGGGCCAGCACTGACTCAGCCCCTCTCCTGGGAGCTGGGATTGTTTGTGAGGAGAAGCTGTCAAGCCAGCGCCTAGCCTAGCTGGTCCCAGCTGGGAACCTCATCTGAGCAGGACTGCTGGAGCTACATTGGTCTTCCAGGCCAGCAAATTAGATTTATGCCTGCTCTGATCTGCTTGAATTTACGGGAGTTATTCAAGGACAAGTGTGACTATACCTAGCAGAGCTGAACATCAGGTTTGAGGGTGGGGGAGTATAAAGCTGTGGGAAGTTGAGAAGGAGCCTCTTTCCTCCTTATTATCAGGCAGACAGTGACCCGTTCCCCAGTAGCTCAAGGGCTGCTAGGATTAATGAGACTACTCTTCCTTTATACATCGCGAGTTAAAGCTTTCATTTTGAGGGCTGTACACAGAAAGCTACAAGTCATTTTTTCCTCATCTTATTATCAGTCATTTATGAAACTAATTATACTGACAATGTCCTCTCTACTCTTCTCACTGCTTCAGAACTTCGACCCCTATTGGCACCTCTTCTGAGGAAGGAAAGCACTGGCCCTGACTTCCAGGCCGATGGCAGTCACAATTCCTGCTGAAGTATAGTGTCTGGAGCAGGGCACAGAGGACAGTCCTGGTTTCCCTGTGTGTTGGCTGCAGTCTGCAGGGAATGGTTCATTTGTGGCAGATGCAGAAAAGACCAAAAACTCTTTCCTCCTATTTCAAATTTAAAATCCAGTTCCTTTTTTTTTTTTTTTTCCTGAATCCAAGCCCAGCAAATGAAGAATCCTGTCCAAGATGCTGATTTTATCCACTGACCACAAATAACAGTAGGAACAATGCACTAGTGGTCCTCTGTGATCCTCAGTCCCAAAAGCCTGTGACCTCTTCCTCATTTTTTAACAAGCATATTTGTGTGCTCCAAAGCTCATACATGGGAGTTAAAACAGCATCAGCTTAAATTCAGGTGGCATGAGCATGAATGACTGCATCTGAAAAACGAATTTGCTTAGATTCCTAAGTATGCTTTAGCAGTCAGCTAAATAAACCTTTATTGCACGGGAAAGGAGGGGCTTCAACACCCCCCATCCCCCAACACGGGCACAGATCTCCTGTCATGTGAATGAAATAGGCTTGATGCCCCGGTGATAGAGATCCCAGCTGTTTCAGGATTTTCTCTTGGGTGGGAAGGGACTTGCAAAGCAGTCATGTTTATGCAGGGATGTATTATGTCAAGAGAAGCAAGAAGAATTCGGTGTTTGTCCTGGCATAACAATGACTTGGCATGGGCTCAGTTCAACTCAGCAGCTTCATTTCTGGGGCCAGCCTGTCAGCTCAGGAGGAAAATATCTAATCAGCTGGTCAAACTGCTGTAGAAGAGTTTCTTTTTAAAAACTGCCTCAATTTATAATGTGATTTATATTCTAATGAAATAACATCTCCACCCTTAAATCATAATTTAAGGCCACAGAGACTGATGAGTGTTTTATAAATAATATTCATAAAATCATTTACATGTGTCATACAACTGTGTTGGAGGTTGCTAAGGCTTAATCCTCCTCTGCAGAGGCAGAGGCTGAGACAGGGTTTGAATGTGTGTGCAGTGTCACACCAGGGAGGTGTGATGCACAAGGCTGTCGATGTTCAGTACAGTTTTTGCATCCCGGTCACCTGAACTGGAGCAGTTACAAAGATCCATAAACTGAGTTTGTGCACAGTGGTTTCAAGGGCTGTCTGTGCAGCACTCTTTTTTTTACTTGTTTCCTTTCTCAATTAGAAAAAAAAAAAAAGAAGATATAAATTAAGAGAAAACTGTCATTGCAAACATTAAATTAGTGACAACGGTGAAAGCAGGAGTGCCGGGAATGTGGAATGGAGAGCAGGATCCAACAGAGCAAAGAAGCTTGCAAAGGAGTCAAGGAACAGGAGGTTTACAACATCCTTTCTGTTTTGCTTAAGCCTGCCTGTACATGTGATCAGGGAAGGTAACTTCTGACTCTGACACCCACAGCAGCATGCTACAGAGCAAGGATAAAAGTGCTTGCAGCTGATTATCACAATGGTGTCCTTTGCTAACAAGAGTGCCAGTAGCAGGAGGCCCCTGAGTCTCCTGAGCCATGTTTTGCTGACTGTGTTCCAGCAGCATTTAGGGAAGGTTTCCTTGCAGAGCACTGACTTGTGCTGCTCCTTGCTTGTTTGTGGCTTACTTCTAGGCTGCCTCTTGGGGCCCAGGGTCATCATAACTGATGCATGACAAAGACCTCAAGGTTTAAGAGAACTGAATTTATCATTCCAAACTCGTGTTTTAATACCTGTAGAAACAAAATATTCTTCCCTCCTCCCCAAAATACAAAGACTAGCTGCTGAGGATCTGCCAGGTAATACATCAAGCCAGGAGCTGATCATATCACCTGAAGGGATGTTTGTGTGTACCAGCTGCAGCAGGGAGAAGGCAGTTCTGTGTATACCTGTTAATGGCTTTCCAAGGAAAACACGAGATCAGCAGTATCTGGAGGAGCAACCTAAAGAGCAGGATGGTGGCACATCTTTGCCATGGGCTTAGAAAACTTCTCAGAAGAGAGGGCAATGTTTGAAATAGCCGTTCCCCTTTAAAGGAAATTCAAATTCTTATAAATCACATTCTAATGCAAAAAACTGAAGTAAACCATATGCCCCATGCTTTCCTTCTTCATCTTATTCCATTGTTTTTCATAAGCCAAGTTTTCCTCAGGCTAATTTTTCATTGCTTTTTCCTTCAATTGAATTGATTCTTTGTTTTCTTCTTGGCAACAGCCCCCCCTCTTCTATGTTTTTTTGTTGTTTTTTTTTTAACACCCCTCTCCTTTCCTTCTCTAAAAGTGCATCTGAAAGAGCTGGCACCTCCACACAGTGCCTGCTTCAGGGGTGGGAGACGCAGGAGAGCAGAGATGGGATTCCCCTCCTTGGCCATTAGCTGCTTACAACATGGACATGTGTACCCTAAGCTCTCTTTATAGTCAGTGGAGACAAATAAGAATTACGAGGACACGAATGCCACAAAGTGTTTTACACTGTGTACTAGTTTCTGCTTTAGCTTGAGATGAAACACACCTAGACTCTTTTTAGTGTCTGGATCAATCAAGTTTGTGACTGTATTTAAGCAATATCTCACTCTTTGAGTTTGCTACTGACCTAGGGGATGACTTGGGCAAGTCACTTGCCAATCTGTAAATTGGAATATCATTGTGACCAAGTATAACTTGGCTAAGTTTTACTTTGGCTACAGCAGGATTTGGCTTTGTGCAGTGATCTTATCCTATGCTACTTTTGCCTTCTTTTTTAACCTTTGGACTCTTTTGCAATAGGAAGTTGTGTCATTTATTTAATTGGCAAGGGCTGGTCCAACATCTGCAGCTACAGAGATCAGAACTGGAGTTCAAGAAGACCCCTCTCTTTACAGGCCACATCTTCCTTTGTCTAGAAAGCAGCTAACCCTTCTCTTCCCAGAGGGCTGCTGCTGGGAGGGCGGGGGGAAGAAAGCAACAGAGGATGCTGAGTGCTTTCCTCTTTGCTTAGTAGCAGTTTCCCATCCTCACTACAGCAGGATGCTAGAAGCATCAAAACAGCCCTCTGAACTGTGGCAGGCAGGAGAGGTGGTAGGCAGCTAAGGAGACAGGGTTTGCCCCTTGGTTTTTTCTCCTTGAGGGAGGGTGAGGGTAGGACAGATAGAAGCATCAACAGGTGGGTAGTGTCCAGGACACTGCAGCTGTGTAAACATACCTGAATTTGGACAAAGCACAAAACAGCAGAATGCTCAGCAGAAAACCTGCCTGAGGCAGTGGTGTTGGCAATGTTACCAGGTTTCTCAGATTCATTATGGTTTCATAATATTAACTGATAAAAAACCCTCGGTGTATTCTCAAAAGCTAACAAACAAATGCTCCAAACAAAACCAAGTTTTTATTGAGGAGAAAAAGCTGGCAAATACAAATCACAGAGTCTGCAATTCCAGACCCAAAACACAGTTCGCCAGAAGGATTCAAAGGTAACTGTAAAATTTTGTAATTTTACTCAATCCTCTCAGTTTCTTGGGTCCAGTTCAGAGATTTTGAGCATTCCTAAGCCTCCTGTGTTTTGTTGAATGTTAAGACACATCAAGGTCACCACATTCTGTCTCACTCCTCGCTTTACCCCAGGTTTAATTGCATCTCAGATCTGAGGTCACGAGACACAGCTGTGATTACTTTTACACAATTAATAAACTGCAGACTAGCACAATTGAAACTGGTTTGCTATTTTCATCCATGCTGATTTTTACCCAACAACATTTATACGTTTCATTTTTTCATCCCATAGCTTTACCAAATTCTTCTTTTGCCAGGCAGTTCTCTACCAGGTTAGATTCTACCATATGCGGTTTGCCCACAGGAACATCTTGACTTGCAAAGGCAAGGACTCTTCATCCTCTGCTTCTGTGATTGATTGATTGATTGATTGATTGATTGGGTTTACAGCCTCTGTAAGTTGAGGCGCTGGAAATCTCCTTGTAAAAAAAAAAAACCCTATGTGTTCAGTTCCGTGCATGATAGATGAAACAACAGGGTATCTGATTATTAGTTATTCCATACACTTCTGGCTTTTGGTACTGGAAGCACCCAAGGGATAGATCCTGCTCAGTCATCACTGTGGTGCCAGCTTCGTACACCTCTCCCTGAAAGGCAAGAGAGCTGCACTGTTTGAAGTTCCCACAGTTAGCAGGCACTGTGTTGGTTTAGCAATGGGTAATGTAGCTCACGTATGTTAGAGCACAGGTATGAAAATGACCTGCACATGTCAGAGCATCAGTATTTAAATAAGAGGTGACAGTTCTGATGTTGTGCAGTGTACTGTGGGATAGCATTTCTAAGCTTGACAGGTCTGCAGGAACATTTGATCCTTGTTATCCCAAAGATTTACAACTTTAAAAGTGTGCTGCTGGAAAAATCTCATGCTGTGATGATGTGAAAAAAAAAAGGATGAGAAAGAACAGCTTCTCAATGCAAACCCCTTTGGTTGCTTTTCTTTTGCTTCCTTCCTATCACCTGAACAAAAAGCAAACACAGAACAACAGCAAGTGCTACAAAAGCAATTGCAGCACAGAGAAGCTGCTTACAGTTCTACCTCAGCTGACTAGTTCATTTCTTCCTGCTGGTGCATTCAGGCTAAAGGAGAAGCTGATGCAGAAGATATGTTTTCCATATCCCCAGATTTTTAGCAGTTGTACACACTAAAAATGCCTATGAAAGAAGAGGACATAGTCTTAAACCAGCAATGACTGGCTAAATTTGAGGTTGCCAAGTCACTGAGTTTTCCTGGTGGCACTTGGGAGTGGGCCCCAGGACAGGCTGTTTCTGTTGGAGTGCTTTGTCCCATCACATTTGAGCTTGTGGTTTCAATTTTAACTCCTGATAGTTAGTTCTGCTTGCAGAATTTACTCTGCTTTTACTCACAGGTGCCTTTTCTCTATACAGTTCTCTAATTATGTGGAAACACACCCTAAACATGAAAATACATTAACTCCTACTCTCTTATGCTACTAGCAAAGCTGTGGCTGGCATACAGAGGCAGCCTTGAAGCATTCTGTTCTGAATCACCAGCTGTTTTTCCCAGGAAACATTCCTGGAAGAGAATATATCAACAGTTTCCTGCAAGATGCTTGACTAAATCAGTTAGCACACAGTGCATACGATACTTTCAACCTTATCTTTTAAAAGTGCTGTAATATCTAGTAAGCTGCTGTTGCCTGCACAGAATGTACTCTTCTGGCTGCAGTTCTTGTTAGTACCAACCGAGCTCTATGTAACTGAGGAGCAATCTGTGTTTCCTGTAGGTCACACTTTGCTTTGTGTGCCACAACGGCACTTCAGCACTGGAAGATCTCTCCCACTGCAACAGCTGATGGCTACCCATAGTAGCCATCAGCTACTATGGGTACTATGAGTAGTTACTAATTCCATAGTTTCTGGAACTTCCTGGATCACCTTGAAAGAGGACATGCAGATTGCTGTTGTGAACAGATGTGCAAACAGGTTTGGAAGAGAAAGATCAGTCCCATGCTGCTGCAGATAGGCAGCCCTGCAGGCATTAAAGAAAATGTTTCTCTGAAGACAGTCTACCATGGTTACACAGGGGACGCAGGAGTGAGAAACATTGAGAAAACTCTGGGGTTCAGATTGATGTTAGCCAATCGAAACCAAGTAATTTCCCAGAATGGCTGAGTCTGAAAGTGAAGTACATAGAAAGGTCACTAATATGTAAAGGATCTTGCAGATGCCCAGGATGTGGGAAAAAAAAAAATGTAGGGTTTTGTGTTTTTTTCAAAGATCGTATCTCATCTTTTATTCAGCATGTATAGAGCCCTTTCCATCATAGGTTAAACAAATTGGTACCAAAGGTTAAAAGGAAAAAGCTGTTCTCAAGCAGAAGCATACTTGCATAAGGGGAGATATTTCTAAGAAACAGGAAGCTGTTGCACCTTTTAATTTGTACATCTTGTTCTAGAATAGACACGGGTGTCCATCTAAAGGCAGAAGTCTTTGTTCATGATTGCAGGGTTATAATGAATGGAGTCCAGCAGCAGCAGGTCATTAAAATGCACTGAGCTGGAGGAGCCTCAGGCTAGACAAATTCCAAGTGGAGTGGAGAGTGCACACCATGTCCGGGCATATACCAGTGTAACTGTTTTGACCAAATGTAGCAGTGTAAGGCCAGGCTTGATTAGGCCTGATTAGATAGTGTGGAAATTCTTTCTTAGGGACTGATTTTGTATCTGTTTGTTCTTCAACTCTTAGTTCCTGCACAACTGTCTTTCTGACTTATACCTATTATGTTTGTAATGCTGAAAGTCAAAGGCTTAGAAGACAGGAAGTAATGTATTTTTAATATAGACAGACTTTTGATATACTCTTATTTTTGCGACAACTAAAATGGTTTCAGTGGATGCTTGCTCTTTATCCCTTCAAGGCACAGGGTGGATTTTGGTTTGTTGCTGTGTTAGGCCTAAATTAAAGCCTTAGGAAAGATATAGGAAGCTGTTAGGAGACAAGGCTGAGAGCAGTAAGCTGAAGAAAAAGGATTGTCCCAGTTGAATGACAAGTCTGTGCTGAAATCATTCTTTTCACCCACAACCAAGTATCTGACTTGCTTTTTACTAGTCAGCAGTCTTGGGATTAAAGGAGCAGTTTGGCTTGAGGATAAGACTTAAGATCATAGGGTAGATGAAGCTTTTCATAACAAGTTTGATCTCACTGTGGGAGGGCTAATGCCTGCTCTCCACGCTTAATATCAACGAGAGTATAAGGTCTATAAACAGTGGATTGTTTGCTAGTGTCATTCGCTTCAGCCTAAAACAACAGCCTTTAGCACTTTACTTCTGAAGATCTGCTGCTGCTGCCATGCGTGGTTTCCTCTTCATCGACCCACAAAGCCATGTTTCCCTGAACCAAGCAGCTGCTTTGTGTGTGCTAATTGATACTGTTTCTGATGCCAACAGGTCTGTAGTCAATCTGTGCCAGTCAAACGCAGGTTGAGAAGGTGACTGTCCTTCGTAGTAGATAGTGTGCTGAAGCCAAGCCGTGCCAGTCTGCAGCTGCTGTGGAAACCACTCACAGTTTGCACTTGCACACAAGCTCTGCCCTGTTCTGCTCTCTGTATTAGGAACCTACGGACTGGATTTGGAGCCCCATGATGTTTCTAGCGTATGATCAGAATTGTGCCAAAGTCTTTTTTATGGTTAGAGCTGGACCTCAAAGCCCCTTCTCCATACCCGATTCTGAAGTTTGTTTCTTGGAAAAGGAGATGTCAAAAAGGAGAAGAACATGCTTTGCTACCTCTATGACTCTTGGCAACCTCTTCCTTGTTTAATTGCAGAGCGTGTTCTGCAGATGAGTTAGCCTCAGCAGGCCACTGTATAAAACTGCTTTAATTACTGCTAGATGTATACACATTGTCTTCTTCTGATATAGTTCAGAGCATCCCAACATAGCATTCCAGAAATCCATTTAACTGGACAATGATATTCAATAATATTTTCTCTAACAGGATCTTTTAAATGTCACCCAGCTCAGGCTTAGGGCTGTTCAAGTGCCTGTGCCATTTTAAGTTTGGGCTCCAGTGACAGAGAAGTTCTGTTATATTAACCTTCTTCTAGGACTCTGCAGCATACAATCTTCTTTTATACTAAAACAAATAAAGGACATTTTTAGAATAATAAAATAAGAAAATGTTTATACTGAGATAAATGCAGAAGAGTTCTTTTAGGGTTCATAGCTAGGACATCTTACTGAGTATTTTCAAATTAATAACAGGTTCCTTCTCATCTTGGACCAAACTGTATCTAGTAAAGATGCCCAAGTAAACTAACTATAATAGCTTTACAGTGGCTATGTACCTGGAAGCCACTTCTCCCTTACTTTGATGTTAAGAACATCCTCTTTCTTGTTTCCTTCTCACCACTATTTTGGTTTTATCTGGATATTATTCTCTGTCAGTCCCCTCTAGCTTTTTTCTCTGGGATTCACTGCAGATACTCTAAATTCAGATCTTCCCTTTTTCACATTATCAGTCTCTTCAGACATTTCTTTTTTTTGCTTCTCTGGACCTATGTGCACTTCCCCTGCTCTTAAAATATTAAAGCAGTCTCCTTTTAGATATAAGTTAGCTAAAAGTAGTGCATATTAGTTTCATTGACTGTGTTCTATAAAAAGCTGTTAGAGCTTTTTTTCGAAAGGAAGTATAAGCAAGCTAAGAAATTCAGATCTGCAAGATATAACTATTCACCTATATTAAACATACTCAGGAAGCTGTGAATAAAGGTATCTACCATGTGAGTAATTTAATTTTGTGATTTACTGGAGCTAGACTTTGTGCAGGTTTTCTGCTTAATGTGAGCTTTATACTGTCTGAAGGTGTGTGTTATTTCAGGAGGAGTGAGTGGCACAGTGTGTAACCTAGAGTGAAAATAGAAATGATACTCATTTTGTCTGAACATCCTGGCATAGCAGCAGGATTGCCTCTTCTATCTAGCATGCTTCCTGCTGCTTTTCCCAATAATTTTAACTACCAGGTAGGGTTATTTCACTGGGACATTTTCCAAAGCTAGTTAAGATCAGTGTTATTGAATTAAAATCTTCTTTGCTTACTCTTCTATTGCTTTTTGAACTCTCCTCCAGACCATTTGTCCTGATTATTGGTTAGCATTTACTACATCAGGAGGATTTGCTCAGGAGATTCCTGCTCAGGGCTTCTAGTCAAGAGGAGTTTCAACCCATACCTGGTAGATGCACATCTGAATGAGCAGCCAGCCAGAATTAGCACCACTTTACATTCCCTCTACATCTCACCAACAAACTGGTTTGGCTGCCTGCATGCCTGAGTGGTTTAAGTATCCACCTGGACAGAGAACTTGCATGGGAGACAGGACATAGGTGCACGATGTATAATCTGATGTAAATAACTTCCTGTTCCAAAATAGGTGAGTGGCATGAGTTCTGATGGGCTCAGCACTAAGGCATTGTATCAATATTCTGTGATTCTATGAATATATTTCTGAATACTCCTGGCAACAAGGCTTGAATGAAATGCTCTATCCTCTAACAATGAATACATTATTTCCTTCTTCCTATACTCGATCAACACAGAGGTTATGAACCTTTGAACCTTGTTACCTGTTCCTAAAATGTGGATCGTGTCTCTAGCTGTTGCCAATTCCTGTAATTTCTTTTGCGACATTGAAGTGGCCTGTTAGGGACTGACCTGAGAAGAACAATGCCATCTTCTGTCAGTTTTCATCACACTGAGTCAGTACCACACAGGGTAGTTTTTTTTCCAGTCTGGCTTTTTTGGGTCATAAACCAAGCTCTAGTTCCATTTCTGATTAGTTCTGGTGCTCTGCCCAGTCACACTGGTCTCCACCACACTGGGATAATTTTTGTTCCTTTCAATGTTGCACTTATGTTCTGCATAGGGAGGAACTCGGGAATGTCAGTATGTTAGTACTTTGCAATAAGATTATTGCTTATAGGAAAGTTTCATATGTCTGGATGTGTTTCAAATCCCCTTGGATTCTGAGGAAAACCAGTATTTGTATCAATCGGTGTTCTCAATGATCATTACAGCTTTAGAAAGCTGCCAGATGAAGTGTCTTTAGCATCCTGTGTTTTGCAGAAATGGGCACCAAGAGAAATGCTTGCTTAGTTTACTGAGATTTAATGAAGCTATTTTGGGACCTGGAATTCCTGCTTATCAGCCACATACTTCTGGGCCAAATCATTTTCTCACCAGTTTGTTTTCAATTAAGCTATTCCATCTCTAATGGGTTGTGGGCATTGTAAAGTAATTCTGGTCGCAATGACCAGATACCCAACTAAGTGACTTATTGCTCCACGTATCTCTAGCTTTATGTGTATTTCTGCCTTCGGATCATACAATCAGCCTATATTCATGCTAAATGGAAGTTTGCAGTTTCTTCCTCTTGAACTCAAGCCTAGTGCCTGAACACTCTCCCATCTGCTTGGCAAAAATGAGTTGATGGACACCATATATGGAACACAGCCTTGTTTCTCTACATTTAAACAACTGTTACTACAATAGTACAGGCACTTGTGAATCAGATTTAGCCTGCAGGACACTTGCTTCTGGTCTGTCATTTCTTCTCATAGAAGACATTGAAATCCAAATAAAGTAACAGATATTACCTAGGCAGCCAAGCAGCACCACGAGAGGAGATAAATACAGATCCAGGGTGTTTGTGGCTGCTAAAGGCAAGGAGGAAGGCAGGGAGGGAAGGAAATGGAGTCCAGGCAGTGTCATCATGGCTGCTACTGACCGAGAGCTGGTATCTCCCAGCATCAGTGCCAAAGTGATGGCATTATCTGCTTGTGCAGGAAGGAGCTGTAAGCAGGAAGGAGTTGGAACAAAGACATTTGTAGTTCTCTGGACTGGGGGGAGGCCAGGTTTGGAAGTGTGTGGAGAAAGAAATCCTAAAATCCAAGCTGACTGACTCAGCTGCTGACTGATCCTTCATACAGGCAGCAAAGCCTTCAGGCACCCTCAGTTGGCCCTTTCCTGTGCTGTAAAAGGAATAAAATGCTCATGTGTCACTTCTCTGACCAAGATCAATGTGTATTTCTTTTGTATATATCAATCCTACAGACCTGACAGAGAGACCTGTGTCTAAAGGCCTCAGCAGGCCTTGGCTTTGTTGACATTATGTGAATCCATTTGTGCAGTCCTGAAATGTCCCAAACAGGACAAGTTTCACTGGGGTTTGGGACCCTCCTTGTACACAAAGTCATCTTCAGGACTGTAGAGTACAGGCTCATGAAGGACAGCATACTTTAGCCTGGGAATGGTGAAGATTTTGTCAGTATGGAAGGAGGCCTCTCGTCCAAACTGGACACTTGTAAATTTTGACTGGTTTTGCTCTTTATTTTTTATCTCTCTGCTTGTAAACACAGGTTTCCTCTACATAAGAGCAGAAGCCTCTGAGGAAAAAGGAAAGGAAAGTTACAACAATTTCCTGATAGAAATCTTTTAAGATTAACCAAAGTAGGCTAATCACAAACTGTGTTGTGGTAGTGTCAAAATTTAATTATTTTTACTAAAAGAGATGAGTCTCTTAAAGAAAAATTTTTGATCTTTTACAGCTTAAAACTCCTGTCTTCAGCTGCTATTTCTGCTTTTCACTTTCTCACTACAACAGATGAGGCAAGTAAAACTTAAGGAAACAGTCCACATTTGTTGGCAGCAAGGAGAAAAAAATATTTATCAGGGTAGCTTTTGTTTTAGGGACAGGGCAGTGATGGTCATGTGCATCTTACATGGACAGAGTAGAGGGGTAACCAGTTGCATTTCTATTATGGTACCACAATACACCAAAAAGCCATCACCCCATTTGTAACATAAGTATATATAAAACATTTCAAAAAGCTCAATTTCTTAAAAAAGACCCAAGACAAACCAAATGCACTATCTTGCCTCGCTGCCGTCCTTTGCCCACAACCCCCTCCTCCCCAGCCCTGCCACTGGATTTCTAGGAATATGCCACTTTCAGCTTTTCCGTGTCACTTAAAATGTGAACTACTTAGAAGTTTTACACATCAGTCAGCTTCTCTGCAGTACTAACAGAAACCTGGCTTGCCTCTGAGGTCAGTTGGTATTTCACAGAATTCAGGAGATGAGAACTACCAGCTGTAGCACATTCACTTTCAATGCTCAGTTCTCTGAGCTTGTGCTGTGTTTCCAGGGGAGGATCAGGCCGCTCACCTGCACAGCTCCAGTTGTGGCAGGGAGATTGCCCTAAATGAATCCTCAGCGGATGAGGCACTGGCCCTGTCTACTGAGAAAATTTCTTAAATTATGTCCAGACTTTTGCAATGCCAAGACTTCCTCAAAAAACCTGACACTTCTGGAGGAAGAGGGAGGGGAGTTTCCTGAGGCCTCTAGTGTGTCTGTCATGATGACAGGTTTCTTAAAAAAGAAGCAGAATTACTATAACCCATTTACAATCCTGTTAATAGCAAAACAGAAACTGAAATTACACATTCAGTTCTGCTGAGAGGTTTGAGATTGTTTTAATTCAATGGCCATTTAACAGGAATGAAATCCACTGACTCATAAAATGTTTATTTAGAGATTCTAAGGTGAATTAATTTTTAAAAACGCACAACTTTCTGAGTTTTTGTAGCTATGCCACTAACATATCATTTGAATCACTTGATAAAAAACCAATGGTGTTCTAAACCAATGCTACAAGTAAACAGTGAAATGCTAGAAAAAGGCAGCTACTTTACTGGAAACCCTTCATCCAAGGGCTATTTGTGCTACAGAGGCTCCAAGCAGCTGCTGCACAATATGACGTGATTATCTGAAAGGCTGCACCTTGGAGTAAAAGGAAGGCTATTGATTTTCATTTTGAAGAGTTACTGAAACCTAGGAGGAAAGGGAGCGGGGGATTGTTAAGTTACAGGTAAAGTAAAACGGAGATAATGACAACTGCAAGGAAGGCAAGAGGATGGGCAGACAAAATGTCTGTCTGCCTATAAAGCTTCATAATTCTGTACCAGCAAACTTCGGGGAAACAGTCAGGTTTGTTTTCCAGGAAGAGATAATAATGTAGAAACTTCTTTCTTGTGGCTTTCTTTAATCACATGGAGGGATGGTGTTAAAAGCCAAATGCACACAGAGAAATGCTCCCTTTGAACTACAAAAGCACAACACATCCCAGGCTCAGTTCACTGAACGGGTGCTTTACTGAAAGTTACAGTCATCTCTCATGTTGGGCTGACCTCCTGTACCTCTGTTAAAAACAACTATTTTAGCATCCTTTGCTGGTACAATATTGTCAGGACAATTGAAGTGCACAGACTGCAAGTCACTGGAACTGAGATCAACGTGCGTGTGCCATGTTGCATGTTTCTCTTCAGACATTTTTGCGTGTGTTTACAATAGCTGTGCAAATCCAGTTACAATATTTTCACTAGCTAAGTAGTCATTTTTCTCGAAGCGTGCCTGAGAACATTTTGCTGATGTACCATAGTATCTGATTTCATTTCAGATTTGTAGGTCACTGCTTGCTTCTAGTACAGACTGAGCTGTCATTTTTTGCAAGTATACGGACACAAATAAATCCCCATCTTGTATCCTTTCATTGTTTCCTAAGAGGGCTGAGTTGTTTGGTGCTCTGCATACTACATCCTGAGTACCTTTAGAAAGCACAGGTATATCATGTTCTGTTACAAGCAGAAACACAGGGACACATCTGTGATCCTGGCAGGGATCTTTGTGTCACAGAAGCACATTGCTATTCGGCAGAACAGTGAAGAAGTTATTTTGCCCTGCCCCAGCCCTACGAGGGTTGATGCAGTTGAACTGAGATGAGGTAAGGCCATATTGTAGCAGAGCAGCTGCTTTGCTAAGTTAGAGCTAACAGGCAGTATGGGTTATAGTCCCTTTTGTTCCCCACTCTAGCCCACATTAAATCTATGCTTGCTTCTTCAGCCAGGAGGAGTAACCAAAATACAGCAGGTTCAGGCACTCAGCCTCAGTCCACACCTCCCTGCTGCTCCCCTACCTGGGGAACAGTTTCCTCCAGTGGAATACTACCTACTGCCCCAAGGGTTTCTCATGCAGATGCTACTCTCTTACCTCAGGTGGTTTCATACACTGAGAAAGCTAAAGTTTAAAAAAAAAAAAAAAAAAAGATCCTGCAACAGGATGAAAGGACTTGGGTGGCTCCTGTGCAGGAAAAATAAGAGCATAGTGGCCTAAAGCCTGTTCTTTCTTTTCAGGGAATTGCTAACAGGCAGATAACAATAATTTTTTCCAAACTGTAGTAACCAACATCACTTTCTGTGAAGATGAACTTAGATTCTAGGAAGTAAAAAGCAGTTACTGTTGTTTTTCCCCCTCCTCTTTTCCTTCTTCTTCCCATTTTTCCAAGAACTTGGTATTGTCTTGTATGCCTGCTTTGAACCAGGGGTGGTCCGTGTGTACAAATCACCTGAACAAAGCCTTGTGGTACTCCCTGTATGTGCCTGCTGCTGGCCAAGAGGCTTCAATTCTTCATGCACTCAGAAAAAAAAAACAAATTTGCTATTTCTTCCTGTTATGAGGTCTAAATCTCCACAGCTCATTGGAAACTCTCTGTCACTTGCCAATGGCCTTTGGATCAGATGCTCAGGCCCTTACTCAGCTGCAGCCCTTCCCATGAGAAGTTACTTTCTGGAAAGCTAACATCTGATGGCCCTACCCTTGAAATCACAACTGAAATCTGCCCTGATGCAGAAGATGTAACCAGGCAAATAAAACAGGCTGTTTTTCTCAAACACCTCAATTAATTTTTATGCAACAGAGATTTCTTATAGTTTAGGAAAACTCAAATTCTTTTGAGATCTCTTTTGAATTCAGTTTTATAAACACTGTCAACTTTCTGCAGCAACTTTAATGGGGATTCTGCCTAAAAAAGTCTGAGGAAAAGCAAGGCCTTAATTCTGTATTGCTTGCTAATGCAGCTGACTGTAGATCTAAAATGTTCTTGGATTAGTCAGTGGCACATTTATCTCTTGGTCACTCTTTTATTTTATTCCATAAATGTTCAATGTTAATTACATCTGTTTAGGTTTGGGTTGGGCTGGGGGTTTGTTCTGTTGTGATTTTGGGTTTTTTCCAATTAAATCTAAATTTAGCATTTAGATTTTTAACTTAGCATTCTTGGAGAATTAAGAGAGAAAGTTTTTCACTCAATTCTCTCTTCAGCAGGCTTTTCATATCAGCAACGCCATTCCCTCTTTGTTGCTGAAGTAGCAAAGAAGTCAATCACTTTATGTGTTTGTTTGGATCCTGTCTGCTACATTATTAAGAGATGCTGAATTGGGTACATGCTTTTAGTTCAGCATTTTATTTCCAGTACAATACTGTCAAGCTCAACAGCAGGCTTCTGCAGTAGCTGTTCAGTGACTCTGGCCTAGATTGAGAAGTTAGTCTGTTACTGACACTCTGCAGGACTGATTTGCCAGATCTGGTAAGCAAACAGGAGCTGGTACATCCTAGAAGCTCTCCTTGTTCTATAATACACAAGTATTTCTTATTTACAGCAGTGTGGATGTGACCACAAATAGCAGAACAACCAGTAATCCTAAAATGTAAAAATTCTAATCTGTCCCAGCCATGTAGCCCTGCTGCTGTTCTGCACAGGTTCTGACATTTTCTGGATGTTATTTTTGTAAGCCGTATGTCCTTAATGTGACATGACTGGATTCTTTTCTTCCCCTGAGTTAGCAAGTTATCTTGGCTCTGTAAGGGTTCAAAAGCCACCTTAAAGGGTCAGGTGGGACTCATTACCCCGGAGCATGGATGGAGAAAGAGAAAGGCCAAGGTAAGTTGCTGAATTCTCTTAGCTGTCTCTGACAATACACTCCTGAGTTGTTTAAAAACACCTTGTTTCTATCACACAAAATATACAGCCGTCGGCCTTCTAGTTCCTGGCTCACAGGGAAGAGCTAAAATTATTCAGAAAAATTACACTTTGGGGAATGCAAAATATAAATTGGGACTGGTTTTACTTACCAGGCTTGACCAGTGTTCCAAGAGAGGACACATTTTGATTTAGAGCAACTCAGAGAAAAGTTATAGTGGCCATGCTGTGGGGGGTCAAGCTAGCTGGATTAAGTCCAGGTTGTTACCTTTAATTGCAGTATGGGGGCTACATAAACAGTATCAATGAGTCTGTTTTTTCTGAAAGTGTCTTTTACCTGCTTATCAGTTTCAGTTCCGAGGTTCAACCACTCAGCACAATATACATGTTACAAGAATCTCCTGAAGGCACTGTAGTGTTTGTGTAACTCTAGAAGGGCAGTGGAAAGAATTATCTAGCATAGGTAGAATGGGGAGCAGGATCTGCCATATATGGATGGTTAAAGGAATTACCTTATAGCTCCTTGAATTAAATGAGACCCTTGTTCACTTCCCATGAGTAAATGCATTTACACTACCAAGTAAGGACTTCAGTGTGTATAGAATTGCCATTTTCAGGGAAAAAAATACAGAAACTTCACATAGCAAAATCATAATAAGTGAATAGGCACCACTTTCTCAATACTACATGTTTCCATCATCACTTTCAAACAACTCCAGTAATCTCTTCTTTGCTTCCCCCTTACCTGCCTATATGCCCATTGCCCCACCAGAGATGGGAAGAGTCAACAGCCCATCACGTGTCTCTGTGTGTCTATCTCCACCACCTCCTCTTTTGCTTTCTCCCAGTAGCCAGCAGCATGTTTCAGCTGATACAGGTGCCTGGGACTCCTGAAGCCTGAAGCTATGTCCATGGCAGATATATTCAAGCTTGCCAAACAGTAGCTATGTGGTTGTATTTAGACCATTATGAAGGAAAAATGAATAGTGTGTGTGTGCTGAGAGCCAGAGGAGGTTGATTCAGAGCCAACCTTCTGTACTATGAAACTTCTTACAGGTGCCAGTATAGACACAGGGGGAGGAAGTCTACCTACCTGTCCTTTACTGTCATCCAGCTCCAGCAAGTCCATTATTTGCCCCCTCCCTCTCTGAAAGGACAGAGATCTCATGACTTGTGTAACAACTATTTTGGAAGTCCCACAGGAGGAGATACACAGATAGGGAAATGCCCCGATAGTTTCCTTATAGATTTCTCCTTGGGAAGAAGGGGAAATCCCCCACTCCTTACTTAGAGGTGAGGACATAACCCCCTTCACCTCCTGATTTTACAGCTTTTTGACAGTGAGGGAGCCAGCACAGCCACCCTTGTCATTCTGTCCTTTCTCTGACTTGCTTACTTGCAGCCTGGTTGCAGTGCAATGGTTTTATGAAACTTCTGAAGCCAGCAGAGGGGGTTTTTAAAGGGGATTTCCATCCCACAGCTTGTGTGTGAGTGCAGATAAACTCCATAAGTGTCACTGGGGTATGGAGAAGGCGAAGGGTAGAGAGGAAGAGAGAATGAGTTTGTGACACCATTTCCCTGTGTTGCCTTTGTAGGAAGTTCTCTGTAAAGCCTTGTTTGTTCACATAAAGCAACCGAGCCCCTTTCCATAGGAATCAGTAGCTCACTGTTGGTCAAAAATCCAGCTATTAGAATTATAGGGCATTAGTGGAATATAATATACAGTTTTCTCTCTGATGTCCTCTTCCTGCATTGACAAGTGAGAGCAGTGGCCTTCATGGGACCAGGTGTCCTCCCATTACACCAAATTCTGGCGTTGAGGAAGAGTGTTGACACAGGGCTGCTGTGTACTAGCTATTGAGAAGAAGCTGTTTTACTGCTGTGAGCATCTCTCCATGATCTACAGCCCACTGCAGATCAGACTCTGTGATTGCACAGTAATCAGTAGCAATGTATGAAGCCACAAGGCACAAATAAGTTGTACTGGGTCTGACTGAGCTGGAGTTAGTTTTCCCCACAGCAGGCCTCCCAGAGCTGTGCTCTGCACTGAGAGCTGGAAAGGTGCTGATAACACAGCCGCGTTGTGGCTGCTGCTGGGCAGGGCTCAGCACCAAGGCTGTGTTTCCAACATTCCCCCTGCAGTGGGATGGGGTGGACAAGCTCTTGGGTGGGGACACAACTGGGAGAGCTGGCCCCAACTGACCAAAGGGATATTCCATACCATGTGATGTCAGTTTAACGATAAAAGCTAGAAAAATGTGGGGCGAGGGTGTTTGTGTGTGTGGACACATCCGCTTGTCCTCTGGAGCAACCGCAATGTGTTTGGAGCCCTGCTTCCCGAAAAGGGGCCAGACATCGCCTGCTGCTGGGAAGTAGAGAATAAATCTTTGTTTTGTTTTGCTTCCATGTGCATGGCCTTGCTTTGCTTTCATTAAACTGCCTTTGTCTTAAGCTACGAGTTTCATCTTATTTTCTTCCCCCTGGTCTAGCTGAAGAGGGGGGAGGCAGAGCGATAGAGCAGCTTGGTGGGTACCTGGTGTCCAGCCAAGGTCAAACCACCACACAAGTCTATGTGGAACTATATGGGGGGGGACACAGACTAACTAGCAAGAACTTCAAAGAAGGGGCTTTATCTGTAGTATGGGAGGCTTAATAGGTCTTTCTCAAGTCATCTGGCAAAGCAGTTGTTCAAATGACCATACCTAAGCCTGAAGTTCCTTGTGCATTAGGGAGGGCATATATGAACTGGAGAACTAAAGGATTACAGTTATGTAAGAGTCTTTTGTGAAGTAGAGGAACAGAAGGAGAAGGAAAGCCCTCAATAACACGTTCAAACAATAGTGTTTCCAGGCAAATCGTCTTTCCAAAAGAATTAATAATTAGGTGTGAAAATGAACCAAAATCCTGACATGAAATTTCAGGTGTTACTCATATAGCATGCTAAAAAGCAGAACAGAGCCTCTAAACATCTGAATGCCAGTAAGCTGCTGAATATGACAGCAACCAAATTCAAGTTTATCAGAGATCAAGTGGCAAACAGAAAACTAATAACCTGATCTACAGTCTGATTAGGTCCTAAATTAGGTCATACACTTTCTGTCCGTGTGCAAGAACAAAAGATGGCAAGGAAGCACTTCTGACTTTCTTGTGTTCTTAACACCTGAACATCTTGTCAACTATGGCCATCGTATTTGTGTGACTGTCAGAGACACTGTACAGTGGGATCTGATTAGTTCAGGCCAGGTGGCATTATTTGCTGGGTCAGTGATTATACAGTGGGTAGGCCTTTCTACTGAGATCAAGGCTCGTGACTAGCCCTGGGAGGGCTGATACCTCTTGTGCCAGCCTGCTACATGCACAGTCTTGTCCTGCTTTTGCTGCCTCTATGATTAGTAGCAAAACTCACCCGATTTCAGTAGAGATTCATGAAAGTGTTTAGTTCTTGAAAAGTTCTTGAATACTTCTGCTCTTGGGAGTTAGTTAGGTCTTAGGTACGTGGATGGTCTTGCCCTTTTACAGCATTCCGTAGTCAAGCGTGAGAGTTCTGAGGTAGGTGTATTTATTTGTCAAAAAGCCTTTCTCTTTTTTTTTCCCCCCCTTTTTTTTTTTTGTTTGTTTGATTTTTGTGTTTTGTTTGTTTGGTTTTGGTTTGGTTTGGTTTGATTGTGTTTTTTTTGGTTGTTGGTTTGGTTTGGTTTGGCTTGGGTTTTTTTTCCCTCCAACAGCCTAGTAGCCAGAGCGCTTGTTTCCAAACAGATTCAGTGCTGGGAGAGGATGTGGTTTAAGATCTTGTTGCCTGCCTCAGAGGCAAAGGTCCTGCACTACACAGGCTTCTGTGGAGGAGGGGAAGTCACTTTGGTATGTGGCAACTGTGGAAACAGCAGTGCCTCTGAGCTGAGCTGAAGAGGGGAGATCTGCAACCTGCTGCTTCAATTGCTCCATGAAATCCTGTGATTTAATCATTGCTCCAGAACTGTTTGTGGATTTTAGTTATTCACTGTTAAATCCTTATTCCATTTCTTATGCAAACTCAAGTCTTCAGATGCTTAATTCTTTTTTTCTGGACTTGCTCCTGGGTTTTCAGCATAATTTCCTAAAGTGGCTAAAGCAGACGTCACAGACTGGAGTATTGCCAAAGCAGGACTAATGTTTGCAAGTCTGATCTCCAACTTTATCATATGAGGATATTTCTTTCATTTACACCTGCAGTAAAATTAATAACACTGAACCAGATTTGGAATATTGACTAGCTCATCCTCCTCAAACCTCTTAATACTGAACCATACAGAGCAGAAAACCTGAATTGAGTTGTAAAGCAGAAACTGACTTCAATGAAAAGCTGGCTGTTCCCCTCCTCCACCATCAATAATATTAGTAAATACCATTTGATGATACTCCTCAGCCTTTAATTTCCTGGCGGATCATACCCCACCAGCAGTAGGTAGAGAACAGTATGATATGTTCTTTAACTGCAGTGGTTCTGGTATAGTTAGTTGTTGTACAGTCAAACGTGCCACTTGTTGTACACCCTGCATGGAACAGGCCACTGTCAGTTCTGTTTAGATTTGTTACCATTATGTCTCTTTAAAATGACATTAACAGCAAAAAGCATTGCCACAGACAATTTAGCTGTTTAGTAGTTACCAAGAGAAGGTATTTATGCCAGCTTTTTCACGGCAGGTCAATTATTTTGTTAGCACAGGCAACACTGTATTTGTATTGTGCAACTCTTCCTAGGAACTGAACTGCACAGGAGGACAGAAAAGCATGGGAAGCAGGATGGACTTGCATTCAAGCAAAGGGATTTATTTTTTTTTTGGTGTTTGGTTGCCAGAGCTAGAGTGACGTCGTGTACAATCTGTGCTTCTCATTGTGCAACGAAGCGAAAGGAAGACATGCAAAAAAGTAAAGTAAAAGTGAGTAGACTGTTGTTATTATTTTGAGATTAGTTTCTTTTCCCTTAATCTGCTCTGGTGTAGTGATACAGGGTCTCCACAGCTCAAACCTCTAGATTCTGGGATGATTTTGCAAGGTGCTGTTTCACAGAACTTCTTGAGCCAAAGCTCTCCTAATCTAAACATATAAAGGACCACTCAATGCGATGGACAGTATTTAAAATTCAGCCACTTTTGTATGCTTTGTAACTAGTGAGGTCAAGCTACTTTCATAATCTGCCTGCTACATAACAACTTTATGACTCAGACTAAGGGAGTTTCATAAATACTTTGCTCACAGTTGTTTAAAAAAGACACTGTCTTATGAAGGTGTTTAATAGTGTCTCTCCCACCTCCTTTTTTCTCTACAATCAGCACATTATCTTAATTGTGCACTTAATGTGGATTAAACTTGAATAAAAGAAAATGCATTCATTTAAGATCAAGCACTAGAGTCTGTTAAAACTGACCTGCAAGAAGTTCAAGCTTTAAAAATTTGGACCAACGGTAGCAAAACTTCTATGTTGATGAAAGAAGTGGCTTCTCCAAGGCCTTAATAAAGGTCTTGGACCTTCACCGTTGTCAGTGGAAACTCAGCAGTTTCAGGACTAGGCTGGATTAGGTACCATGTCTGAATCTTGGAGTAAAAAGCTCTAAACTAGCTGCATAATTGTCCTGCACTTAGAAGTTGTGAGCACTGTCTGTGTGCCCTTGCAACTGTTATTCCCTCTGTGCAATTCTTTCACAACCCAGTACATATTTTCTCTGGCTGTCTGGAATGCATTACCTCCTTCCAAATTTTCGCAGCCTTCCAGGATGCTTTCCTCTGACATGCTACAGCCTTCCCAGATTTCACACAGAGTTTTCCTTTCCTTTTCTCTCAAGGTTAATTTTGAGCTCAGTTCTATTGGCTTCACTAGAGATGGAATTAGGCCTTGCAAGAAACCCTGAAGACCACTGGCCATTAGTTCAACCTGGAATTTGCTTCAAGATGGCTTTGCAGTGATTTTTTTTCTTTTTTTTTCTCCATCAACAGTCAGCATTCGAGCTACTGAAATTACACAGGCACTCATAAATTATTTCAAAGCCTAATTATACCAGCTTATATGGGTTGTGTTTAGCATTTATATGCAATTGACTTTGGGCTTCAGCTGGCCTTGTATATAGTATTAACAGATAATTGTTTGCATACTAAGGCAGACTGTATGCAGCCTTCAGCTTTTCCTTTCACCTGCATCACAAGTTCAGATCCAGCAGATGAACTGTCGAATTTTAGACTTTAAGGAGTCAGACAGTATTGTTCTTTCCCAGTAGGAATGCCACTGCTAAAACCTAACTATCTGGCCTTCCAGTCCCCAAACGTATTTTGGACTGATGTGAAATGTACTGCACTGTCTTCTTAAAATGATAAATTACAAAGGAAATGAGATATGTAGGAAGAGCAAGGAGAAAAGAATATGGATGGCTGAGAAGGGCAGCCCTCAACTGTAGTCCTCACTTTATACTTCATTTTTGGACTTAACCTTACCTGCACTCTTTGCTTGTGGTTTTTTAATGCAGGTTTGGAAGTCCTAAACTATTTCAGGATCTGTGATTGAAATTGTCATTGTGTTCACCTTGGCTTGTGTATGGTTTTTCATAGAGTGCATAAATTACACTTCTCAGGAAGAAAAATTACCCAGGTTTTATTAGTTCCAAAGCATCATGAAAAGATACACAGTACAGTTTGCACAGTTCCTGTGGACAGCTTCTTCCTCATTAGGCATATTTGGTTTAAAAGCAGATAAAATAGTACTTAAACATATGTGAAAATAATCAGCAAATACCTAGGTCTAGTCTAAATTATCCATGCAGTTGAAAGTTGGGGGAGATAACAAGGTAGTATAATGTATAGAATAATTTGTTGGCAGAGTCCAGAATGAAAGTAAGTGTTCCTGATGATCTTAAAGGTCTTTTTCAACCTAGATGATTCTATGATTCTGTGATTCTGTGATGCTTTGGAAAGGGCTCTGTCCGGGAGTCTGAAGTACAATGCTTCAGCCAAAGTGTTTGCTAATAGATGTTTTGTACAAAATGCATAATGTAGGATTCCAGGATCACAGGGCAGCAGATAGTTTCCTTGTTTGGAGTACAGAATCCTAAGCCTCATTTCAGCAGCACTTCACCCAAAGGCTGGATTTCTGTTCTCTCCTGTTTTCTTTTCCTATTCCAAGTACTTCTGTGACTAACTGGAGCATCCTTTGTCCCTTACAGCTTCAGCAGGTCCTGCAATTTCACACTCCTTCTCACTCTGTTCCTAAAACAAAAGCCGCCCTTCTTTATTTGCATTTAGACAGCAGAGAAAATCTCTCTGACCATGGCTTTTACTCATAAAATTCAAGGCCAGAGTGGCATGTGGACCACTCATTTGACTTCGCATTTTAAAAGATAACAAGTGTTCCCAGAGTGTTCTGTGATAAGCTTAAAGTCCTCAAACCTATGTGTCCCTGGCAGAAAGATGAAGACGTTTAAAGTCTCACCAGTGCTTGAGACCTTTACAACTGCAACACACAAATTAGGTGAGATACTTACTTCCCAAGGACAAATGACACTGCAGTCTGTTGAAAAAGCCATCCCTTTTATTGCAATCCCTTTTAATGCATTAAAAGGGATTGCAATTATTTATTTTTGTTGCCAATTAACATCCCTTAATTGCCAGTCTGACCTGGACTCCCATCATGACAGTCTGTCTGGCCCTAAAGACAAGCAGGCTAGCTGGGAAGATCATCCACACCACTCCATGAGACACTTACTGTGTCTGGCTTCTCAGGCTTTAGCAAAAGAAGGAGAAAACTTATCACTGCCCCTGTGTGCAAACCCTCATATCATCTCAGAGCCGCCTTCTAGACTCTTACTGCTTCAGCTATTCACTCCAGAAAGGAGTTAAGTGCTTTTTACAGTGAGCTGATGAATTACAGCACCAGATGCACACATACAGGTTGTTGGAAGTGTATTACAAACCCAGTCTACAACAGTGTGCCAAGTGCTATAAAACTGTGCATAAGGTTTGAGATGGTTTAGACAGCTCTGCCCTCTGGGCCAGTAATGAATCCCCTATAAGGTCTGAGATGTCTCTCACTGCAGCCTCTTTTTTTCTTTACTGAATGGAAATTCAGAGTAATCACTTAGTGCAACTGACAAGTTATAAGAACAATATTGGTTGTAAATGCCATTGTACACCTGGACCTTTGTGATTAACATCCATAGAGAGGAAAACTATGGAAAAAGTCTTTTGAACAGCACACTGATTGTGCACTCTATTAGCACAACACAGGCAGTCACTGGCTTTTTCTGGGCAGCAACAAGAACAAGAAAATTTAAAGCAGCCAGAAACTCTTGTATGCAAGTGGAACTTACATTACCAGGTGTTCTGGGCTGAGAATAGTGAAATGAAACAATTACCTTTAAGAAATACACCATCTACTTTGCATACAATTATACAACTATGGTACATGCCAAATATATATAGGTGATAGCTACATGATAACGTTGCAGAGCTGTGGACTACACGAGTGTAGCTTGTGCTCTGGACTGCTGTTATATTGTGCTGTTATATGGCCTTGTCCAGGAAAAGCTTCTGTTGCCTGCCAGCTTTGCACACTCTGACAAGTATTGTCTCCTCTTCCTATAAAACCATCGTTCTTCCTGGTTTTCCAAACCAAAAACGCCTGTGTTTGCCTTAGGAAAGTAACTTACACATGGTACACTTAGTCACAGGACACTGATGGATTTACCATCAATAACACAATTATTGACTAACTGTGCAAGAGTAGACAAAGAAGATCCCTGTATCTGAAAAAGGAAAGTCCTTTGTCACAGCTGAAAAAGGCTCGAGGTCTGGAACTGTAATTTCAGTTTGTTTTAACCAGAAAGCAGTTGCTATGCAATACTTGTAAAGCTTCATGGCTCGCTTCATTTTACTTTGTATAGCTGTCCTGGTCGGGAACCAGGAGGAAACCTGGGGAAGGGTTCACACAATGGCTTTCAGGCACACAGTTTATAGATCTAATTCTGCACACACACACACACACACACACACCCCACCAGTTAGGCATCTGTCTCTGAGAGCTTTTAATCTTCACCCAAGTCAGCTGTTTAAAATAACTGGTGTGTACAACTTAACTGGTGAGGGTGGGAGTGGGAGTGTAAGTGGACAGAAAACCTAAACTAATTTCTCAGGCATTTGTCAAAACTATTTTTGAACATCTTGTGTATGTAGAAGACATGACAGAAGAGTCTAGAAAGTGAACAGTGATGGTGTACAGGCGGGTCAAGAAACAACCAAACGTGACAATTTCACTGGGTGTTACAAAATCTGTAAGACTCAGTCAAATCTATGTTGTAACATTTTGGGGAGAATATTTTATGTTCACTTCTGTTTTCAGTGCTCTGTCTGGGAACCAGACGTTGTTCAAATCCCAGAGAGGATACCTGAAATCTCAGCCTGAAAGTTTAATCTGACTCAAATTCCAGTAATAATTAGTTTCTGCAGTAGGGAAGTTGATTTGGGGAAAGTTCAGTTAGGGTGAAAATGTAACACAGTTACCAGTTTCAGTTTGAAAGGCAGGGAGACTGGCAAATACTCTGCTGAGCTGGAAGCAGTGGGGGCAGGACATGGCAGACAGTCCTGTATGCATATTTTCAGTATCAAAACTGAACAGCAGAGATAAAACCACCCTCAATCTGTGAGTTAGCTGGGGTTCTACCAAGTAAGAAATCTTAGTGATGCAACCAGAGCTCTTAAACTGAATTCTTAAAAGACTGTTATTTAATAATATTATCTATAGAAAAGTTGATCTTCCCTGGAAATTAATTTCACTGGAGCTAAGATTTCCCTCCAAATGTTTTTATGCTCTGATATGATAAACCTGCAATTGAATATGGTTAACATTTTCTTTTTCCCACAACATGTGTAAATGTTGCGACTAGAGCAGATTTACCAGGAAAAGTAATGGGGCCACAGCACCTTCCCTGTGTCTTCCCATTCACGCTGTCTTGCAAAGTGTCCTTCAGTTCAGGATCTGTGGGAACAGTGCAGTGCTGGGAACTACACATTCACCTGACCACGCAGCTTCTGGCTCTCCTGTGCTAATGCTCTCTCTATTAATGTTCATCTCCTGTCAGACCAGTATAGTAAAGCACCTTAGTTTCAGTTTGAACTTTGTGAAGGATGGAAGAGGTTGGTGAAATTATTAAGACCTTCAGTCTAAGATAAAGGTAGTTGAATTCCGAAGCTTCCTTCACAGTGACAGTGTTTCCATCTTCCCGTACACTGGTCACTTCTCACTCTACTCTGACTTAAGCTGGGAGCATTGTAAGCCAGTTAAAGGATGGCTTTGTAGTTACGTGGAAAGTACAGACTCTGAGATTTGAGCCCCGTTGGGCCTTCCTTCTCAAGCTCTCTCCCTGTTCCCTATTCACTGCTTCTTCTGACACCCCCACTAAATGTCCCGGTATTCTTCACAGTAGAGCCACCTTCTACTACTATACCCTCTGAAAATTTGCTTATTATTTTTCCTATTTTTTCTTGGTTGCTGCTAAGTGCATTCTTCTCCTTTCTCATTTACATGTTCACCTATGTACATATGATATCCCTTGATTATGGAAACCACTGATCTCTTTTCTGCTATTCAAAGTCCACAGTAGAGTATCAAGATGTCAGTTAGTGATAGAATAAGGAAATGACAGTGAGATTTTTGCTTTTTTAACAGAGCCAGGATGTCCACTATGAAAAGCAATTAAGACAGAGCAAGAGAAATTCCAAGAGGTGTCACAGCATCTAAGTAAAGACCTAAACTACTGCCCAAGTACTACTGATCCAAATGAGTGCATCTGCCCAGGTCTTTCGTCTGGGTGATCTGCACATCTTATTTTAGTACTGTAGTTACAGGGTTTTTTCACTATCTGAATTTCAGCTGCTTGAGGGATGAAGGAACTTGATTTATAACACCTTCAGATTACTCTTCTTTCCCAGTGTGCTTGACTAAAATCAAGACATTCACTTTTCCTCCCTTGTTGCCAAGCTCATTAAGTCCTGGGTGGTGACTAACTCACCTTACCTAAAAGAAGACAACCTTATGCCCAGTCCTGTTACACAGAAACATAGAAACAGAGAAATGTCTGGGCTGGAAGGGACCTCTAGAGGTCATCCAGTCCAACCCCCCCTGCTGAGTGCAGGGACGTCCTCAGCTAGAGCAGGTTGCCCATCCCCCAGTCTCTGGGGATGGGGCCACAACCACCTCCCTGAGCAACCTGTTCCAGGGCTCCACCACTCTCATGGTAAAGAACTTCCTCCTTATTTCCAATCTAAATCCACTCCTTTCT